>JANAVB010013307.1:0-20689 GCA_029216955.1 Iris pallida
CTCCAAGGTCCAAGTGCTCCAAAGGCTCCCAAGCTAGCCAATAGAGCCTTCTTCTCTTCAAGGGAAGGGGATACAAGGGGAAGAACTAAAACTTAGAGTTAGGGTTTCAATGAAAGGAAAAAGGAGAAGTGGTTGCCATTAATAGCAGGGGGCCAATGTGGCCACCCCAGTGTGTGGGCTGGGGTTTTGTTCAATGGGAGAAGTCTAAGGACCCCTTTCAATTTTTGTGAAAAGTTCTAAGGAAAGGTCTTCTCCTAATTGAGTGTTTTTAGCCTAAAAGCTTAATTTACTTTCTAATTATAATAAAGACTACTAACTAAATGAGAATGGGTTTTTAAGTTTGTTAAACTCACAAATTTAGTCTACCATGGTCATGTCCACATCTATTTAAAGTGCCCTCTATGTTTTCTCAATTTATCACTAACACATTAGATACATTTAAATAATATAATTTTTCAGTTCACACAAAAGTCAAAATATCCTCATTTTAGAAAAGTGTAGTTTACACTGTATACGATTGCCCAAAGACATTCACCAAGCTTCTCGTTCCAATTACATTTGTTAGATGAAACAAACTTCTTAGTAATTTAATAGTCTTGTCAGGCCTCGGCCAAACCATTAGCTGCAGGATTCTAGGCTGTAGAGGCTACATTCTGGATTTATTTTTATCAAAAAACATGTCTAATTTATTGCTCACAATTATGGGCCGTTTCATGGATGATGCTCCGAGTAATCCAAATGATAGATTATGTGGTGTTAATGAAACTGATGGCTGTAGAGCATGAAAAATATCAGAAGATGTGTCATGCTATCGGAACAAGAGAACCCCATGCGGCTCATACAGGAGCAGTCCCATGCGGTTCAGAGACTCTTAGTCTCATGCGGCTAGGGACAGGAAAGTCCATGCGGCTTACCTAGGGACATCCCATGCGGTTCAAAGAGCCCCCCAGCCGCATGCGGTTCAAAGTACATACGGCTCACATACGACCAACAGAGATATGCAGCTCGATCAACACCACGTGTCCCCATGGGACCCCTTCACACAGCTGGTCATCAAGTAATGGCCCTATTCAATGCTCTGCCATGATTTGACAACTGACGGCTCTGACATGAAGTGTCATAATGGTCCTGTCATAATGACAGACTCTTCGGGAACAGGAGAAAATCTCTGACACGATCCGAGATTGCCACGTGGCTACTCCCATGCGGCTCAATTGAAGAACAGCTTCATGCGGCTGGCAAGAATCATCTTCCTGTGGCTCACCAAGAAGCCATCCCATGTGGCTCACAAGTACTATACCTATGCGGATCACCGAGAAATTATCCTATGCGACTCGCAAGTACTATACCTATGCGGCTCACTGAGACGTTGTCTCATGCGGTTCATGGATATCATGCGGTTCTGACAGGGTCCACCATTAAGACACGTGGCAGAGATTCAATGGCCCCCCACGACTTGACAGCTGGTAGCAAGGATGATTATGGGATGCAGATCAATCAGAGATTTACCAGATCCCAATGACCATATTTAACGTTATCCTCATAATTAATGAGATCAGGTCATATCATTCATGATCGAGCCAATGGGACACGTGGTGAGAGATCCAAGCTTGACACCACCAATTATGAAGATTTAAAGTAATCAGCATTAATCATTCACAGGATTCAATACTATCCCCATTTATGGCCCAGATCCTTCACGCCTCAAACTAATGGTCCAGATTGATTATACATCAGGCCGCCGCCACTTTGAGAATGGGTAATCATCCAAACCCTAATGATGCCCCCACTATTATAAATAGCAAGGTGCCATTCTCTTGTAAAAAATATACACTATCAGAGAGAGAGATACGCATATACAGAGAGGCTCCCCCAATAATCAGAGAGAAAATACACACAGAGAGAGAGAAGCCAGAAGAATAATAGAGGGAGAGCAAGAAGAGCATTTCTTCATCAACGCCAACCATCTCGTCACAGGAGCCAAGGCTGCATACCGATCGTCCAAGGAGTAGGCAGGGCTGCCGTCGCCTTCCCGAGCCTCTATCGTCACCCCCCAGAATCTAAAATAAACAATTGTACTTAGACTGATGTACCCAAGTTTTTATCCCTAGGCTTTCTTTGTACAAGCGAGTTTGTAACGTAAAGTAAAAGTCCGGTCCTCCGATAATTGTTCTGTTCTTTTATATTTCATGGCAAACACGATCGCGACTCTGCTGGGGACAAACTTCTCCATGGCTGAGGAGTTGGTGACGCAATCGGATACAGCCAAGCTTGGCTCCACGCAACAAAAGATGGTCGCCCGGTTCGACCACCAGGCGTTCGAAGAAATGCTTTCCGACAAAAGCGCTAGCCCGGTCCAAAAGCGAGCCCGCACAAAGAAGGCCCGCAAGGAGTGGAGACCCCGATCCTCATTTCTACTTAAGCACTTGCAGAGATACCCTCTGTTGTTCAAGACGGCGAGCAAGACTCTCCTGCGGCCCCACTTCAGACCGTAGACAACTCTGCTGTCCCCAAGTCCGGTAGAAGAAAACACTATGATGCTGGACTTGCAGGGGCAAAGAGGAACTCTATGCGATCAGAGCCGCATAAGGGTATTAGCCGCAGGGAGAAAGCTCATGCGGCTACATCCGCCAGCCGCATGAAGAAAACTCATGCTGCCATTTCTGTCATCCGCATAGCTTATGCGGCTACAGTTGCCAACCACATGGATGAAACTCATACGCTATGGAAGTCAATTGCTTGCAGAAAACCCATACGGCCATAATTGCCAACCGCATGCGGCCAGCCTGCACGGTCGTGACTCCTAGTCGCACCAAAGTAACTCATCCGACAGCTAAGGACAACCGCATGCAGACAGCCCGTACGGTTTCTAATCCTAGCCGCATAGCGTCCGTTCTACGCTCCTCTCGATCAGTCTTCGACCGTCTTTCCTACGGTCCTAACCCTGATAGTTCTCTGGATGATAAGCCGGACTATGGGTATTCAATTTAGACTCTTCTTATACGCACCCGTAAGTACTAAAAAGAAGAAGTCTAGGACAGCACGGGCTCATCAAGCCCAGTCAGCTGTCCCAACCTCTGACTATCGGGGCGTCCCGTTGACCATCACACGGGCCTCTGATGCGAAGTTGTATAGAACCGCTGGAGTCCAGCCCCCGACGGCGAACGGACAGAGTGGTTCCTCTGACCTGCACGAGGCGATCCTCCACAAGCGTAAGGAAAAAGAAGGAGCTCGACGTGTAAAGAGTCCTCACTTAGACATCACTGTACCCAAATCATCGTCAACTGCTGTTGTAAAGATCGGCCGTCAGTCTTCCAAAGACTACAGCATCCGAGCTTAGAGGACGAGGCACCTCCTGTTGTCTCCTACAATTCCACTCAGAAAATCCCCGCCGAGGGGAGAAGGAAGAAGATAAGCATCTCCAGCCCCAAGATATCGACCACTACAGCTAAGAAACTGTCATCTAAACGGTTGTCCTCCACCGGAGTATTCCAACACACCCGTTCAAAGATAAAATCTGCTGTAGTGGGAAATTCATCATCCATATCGCTGGGGGTCAAGGGTAGTACACCTCCGAACATCCACAATAATCCGATGTTTCAAGGAGACGAGCCCGGGGAAACAACTCTCCCATCAGGTACAACAGACGCTGATGTCCCCGAGGACATCCATGACTCTCATGACGAAGCAAGCTCCGAGGCTGGGGATACCGTTTCCTCTGAGTCTGAGCCCGAAGAAAACATTCCCACCTACCCCGATGACTTCTCGGTGCATGGGTGCGACTCGGAGGGCACATCCTCCACCGTTCCTTCTATTGCTCTTCATGTAAGGACGGTGTTCATGACGGACCGCAATCAAGGTGGTTCCAGTGATCGCCAGCGCATCGACAATCTCGAAGCCATATTACTTGCTTTGGTCAAGTCGGTAGACAAGATTAAAGCGGCCCTTCTAACTCTGCAAGGTGGGATGCCTGGCCAAACGAGCGCGGGTCCCGCGGTCAATGCGGACTCGAATTCGGCGGTACCGAACCCGGGCAACAATCCTCCCGAAATAACAGCCCCTACCACGACAGATGAGGCCCGAGAAGTAAGAAAAGAGGTTCAGGAGCTCCGAGCCATGTTCCATGCCCGAGAAAATGCTCAAGACCTCAGAATGCGGCAACCATACCCTGCTGAATGGAGGAATGTTCCATTCCCACCAAGATATAAGCCGTTCAACATCAATCCCTATGACGGCAAGACCTCAGTAAGTCGGTACATCACGTACTTCGAGGTCACCACCGACCATCTGCCCCATGATGATGCTATCCTCACACGATTATTCATTGGGGCATTGGAAAGAGTCGCCTTCGACTGGTACCGTAACCTGCCAGACAACTGCATCCACTCCTTCGCCGGCTTCAAGCACATGTTCTTGGAGAGATTCTACGAGGTAGGGCAGGACGTCACCATGTCCACCCTTATGGACGTCATCCAAGGGGAGAAGTTGCTGACAAGAAACTACATTGAGCGATTCCGCCAGACCGCCATGAAGCTGCCCTCCGAAAATCCAGATTCCTCTTTAATTAAAATTTGCCAAAAGAGACTGCTTCCAACGATCTGTCTCTGGATGGGCGAAAGTCAATTCAATGATTGGAAGACGTTCATCATCAGCGCCACAAGCACCGAAGAACGACTGAAGAAGGCTCGCCAACTGGGATTGCACATCTCGGAAGGAGAAAACAAGGGCAAGCGTCCCAACAACGATAATGGGGGTAGTCCATCCAACAATCGGGACAGCAAGGTAAAGCAGGCTATGGTGGCAGATACAGCACAAAAATCTGAGCCAAAGCCAGCAGACAAACAATGGCCACAAATCACTTACTCCTTCGAAGATGGTCAGGTCAAGCCTATCTTGGACATGGTCAAGCCTATCTTGGACATGCTCATACAAGGGGACATAATTCATCTTCCTCTGCCAAGACGGAAACCGCGACCGGCAGAGATGGAGAATCCAAAGTACTTGCCATTAGCATCGCTATGTTCATCATGCTACACACGATTGCTACCAGCTGAAACGGTACATCCAAAACCTCATCGATTCAAATGCTCTGGCCATCGATTTCGAAGAAGTAACCGTGGCGGCCAATATGGTCTCCGTACAATTCGGCAACTTCCCTTCGACGGAGACTCAAGACGGGGTGGTCCCCGTCCCTCTAGCGACAATAGAGATTACCAATCTTCCACCTCTCCGAGATCAGGCTGCCGGTCTAGTACCCCTCACCACATCACGAGGGGAGGTCATGTGGATCCATCCAGACTTGGTGTCAGAAGTGACTCGGCCCACACCATCTTCCACCAGCAAAAAAAAAGTGGAAAAGTCAGGACCTGCCACACAATCTCGGCAGACAACGAGGAAGCTACAGCCGTCGTCACGCGGTCCGAAGCGCAATCCCAACCTGTGGTTGACAATCCAGCAGAAAATCATCAACCCACTACAACTGATGCTCCGGGACCGGCTCAGCCTTCGACGACCGACAAGCCTAGGCCAAGGGAGACTCGCTTCGACAAATCTCTCCGAAAAGAGACAGCCCAAGGGCTAGAGAGGCCCTACAACTTTGACATCTTAGCGCAATTGGCTAACACACCGGCCAAGTTGTCACTGTACGAACTTCTAAGGCTCTCCAAGGACGTTCGTATTGTATTGAGCAAAGCACTCCAAAATGTCGATGCCTATCTAGCTCAATCCAACCTCACCGGGGAGGACTCATCCGTGGATCTCCAAGACAGTACCTGCACGGGAGCAATGCCCAACATCGTCTTCACTCCGCAGGACATGCTCATCAAAACCAACCTACATGATCGCCCGCTATACTACACGGGATACATCGACGACGTAAAGGTGGATCGGATGCACATTGATCCTGGCTCTTCCATAAGCATCATCCCTAAGGGTCTGCTACATCATCTCTGCATCCCAATGCATCATCTGACACCTACAAGCACCGCCATCAGCGGTTTCAATTCAGGCAGGAGCTACCCTATTGGGAAGATTCGTCTGAAGTATCAGATTGGCGATCTCCAATCCGAAGTCACCTGCTACGTCATAGATGCAGACACTTCTTACAACATCCTCTTGGGGTGCCCATGGATACACGATTATATGATCGTACCTTCCATACTACACCAGTGCTTCAAATATGTCGACAAACACGGCTTCGTGAAGACAGAATTTGCTGACATCGATCCCTTCAAAGGGGTCGAATCTTACTACTCGGACTCCTGCCTATACGAAAAGTCGAAGAGGCACCTTGATGAAGGAAATAAACAAGCTGGTACCAAAACGGCTACGGGATCAGAAGGACCTCTGACGATCCACCTCCAAGCTCATAAACCGGGCAAGTCCGCACCCCTTACTGCCACTCTGCGGAAGGACGCAATCAACCTCTCGGCACAGGAAGAGCAGATGATAATCCGGCTGCCAAGGTCCGGCCAAGTGCCGAGACCCACAATAGGGCCATTGACAATCAAACTACCGAGAGTCGGTCAACCCCAAACGGAGAAACTCAATCCCTCCGATAGGCCACTGACGATATGCCTTCCCAAGAAGGGTCGTCACCCCCGATGCGAGGTCTGACACTTCTAGCGAACCGGCCACCCCTCCCCCCACATCGAGTACCAAACTGGGGGTCGCTAGTTTTCCAACGACTCTACACTCTGCCCCATCAACTGAACCGCTGATGATCAAGCTCCCCAGGTCGTCCTCTCAGTCTTCATTTACACAGGGGGTAGCCGAAGAGAAACCGGAGCTAGCCAAGTATATGGCTGCCCACACTAATGTCCCCTACGCTGATGATGTAATCCCCCTAGAAAAGATACCTTACTTCATCAATAAAGGGTTACCTTTGAACTACACCGAGCTAAATAAGCTATGTACAATGTATGCTATGGAACACGGTATAGGCACTCACCTACACACACAGGTGACAAATGTGTACACCGCAATCCAGCTTACTCCAGCAGAAGACGCTTACCGAGTAATCGAAGGAGGGGACCATCCAATCATCTTCGACCAGAAGGATGACCCGCATCCTTTCACCATAGCGGAAGCCGACCTCGGGTCAGATGCCGGAAGACTGCCACTGTATCTTTATAGCCCCCAATCCAAATATCTCATGCAAAAATAGGGGTATGATCTGGAGACGACGCCAGGTTTGAACTACGACACTGGGCGACGATTACCTTTGAAGCCGCCAGTCCCGGCGGACAAACCACGAGACTACTATAGTAAAACTCGATGCGAGTTGGGGTATGTGACGCCTACTACAACCCCTGAAAGTTCAGATGAAAAATGCGACTGGCAGTCACATTCAACCGGGTCACCAACTTCGGACTCGGATACTAGCATCGGAGACGTGTTCAGACGAGTCTTGCCAGTCAACATGGCATTCACTGACGCTTACGAAGAGGACGAAGACATCCCCGAAATCCTCGAGCTAGAGCCGTGGGCCCAGCAATTGGACGCACAATGGGAAAAGCGGTTCGAACAGAGAGAACCTCCTACTGAAGATGAGGTCCTACAAGTGGATCTCGGCAGTGAATCTTCTCCAAAACAAATTTTCGTCAGTAAAAGCGTAGCAGACGAAGAACGGGAGTCGCTGCTAGAACTTGTCAGAGAATACATTGATGTGTTCGCCTGGAGCTATGAAGACATGCCAGGGTTAAATCCCGACATTGCTCTTCACAAACTCAACATTCGGCCAGATACAAAGCCAGTCAAGCAACAACAGCGACGCTTTCGCCCAGGCATCATGGACGCCATCGAAGCCGAAGTCAACAAACTGATAGCCAGCGGCTTCATTCGTGAGGAGCAACATCCCGATTGGGTCGCCAATATAGTATCTGTCCTCAAGAAGAATGGAAAGATTCGAATCTGCATCGACTTCCGCAATCTGAACGAGGCGTGCCCCAAAGATGAATTCCCCCTTCCTATCACAGACATCATGATCGACAATACCTGCGGCTTCGAACGTATGTCATTCATGGATGGCTTCTCGGGGTACAACCAAATCCAAATGTCTCCTGATGACGAAAAGCATACATCATTCCGAACGCCAATTGGCACATACTGCTATACAGTTATGCCTTTCGGTTTAAAGAATGCTGGCGCCACATATCAAAGAGCCATGAGCATCATCTTCAGAGACCACTTATGCAAGACAGTGGAGTGCTATATTGACGATATAGCCGTTAAGAGTCGTCGCAAGGGAGACCATCTGTAGGATCTAAGGACGGTATTCGACCTAATACGAGCGCATAATTTGAAAATGAACCCTACGAAGTCCTTTCTGGGCGTATCCAGCGGGAAGTTCTTGGGCTTCATCATCATGGCACAAGGTATCCATGTAGACCCTGAGAAGACAAAAGCAATCATGGAGATGGGTCCCCCGAGAAACCTTCGCAAACTCAGAGGCCTTCAAGGGAGGCTAGCTTACATCAGAAGGTTCATTTCTAACCTCTCCGGGCGATGCCGACCGTTCACGCATCTCATGAAGAAAGGAGTCTCATTCGTATGGGACGAGGAATATCAGCGTGCTTTCGACAGCATCAAAGAATATTTGTCAAATCCTCCAGTTTTAGTGGCACCGGTTCCTGGAAAACTATTCCTGCTCTATGTACGAGCAATAGAACATTCCCTCGGGGCTCTGCTCGCACAAAATAATGACACAGGCCATGAACAAGCCATATATTACCTCAACCGAATGATGATTGGGCCAGAGCACCGATACACCGCTGTGGAGAAGGAATGCCTCGTCCTGGTGTTCGCCATTCAGAAAATGCGATACTATGTCACCGGACAAACGATACATGTGATCTCACGAGTCAACCCTCTCAGGGTCCTCATGACTAAACCAGGGGCACTCAGCTCTCGACTCGCTACATGGGCAATATTGCTGTCCCCTTATCATATGATCTTCGTCCCATAAAAGGCAGTCAAAGGTCAAGCCCTGGCAGACTTCCTAGCAGCCCACCCAGGCTCGGAGTCCTCCAGAATATATGAAGAGATCCCAGATGAGGTCGCCGACTCGCATGCAACCTCTCACGATAATATATGGCGAATTTTCTTCGATGGTACGTCGAGGACCGGACCTAAAGGCAATGTAGTCGTCGGAGTCGGGGTAGTACTAATCTTCCCTTTTGGATTGGTGATTAACCGTGCTTATTCCCTCACCGAGCCCTGCTTTAACAATGTGGCCGAGTACAACACTCTGGTCTTTGGCCTCCAACTCGGAAGAGAGCTGGGGGTAGAATACCTTGAAGCATACGACGATTCCCAACTAATCGTCAATCAGATACGGAGCTCATATGAGGTCCTCCACGAAGACATGATCCCTTATCACCAAATAGCGATTGACATCATCTCGTTGTTCGAGGGTTTCTTTATCGAACATGTCCCCAGACTCCGAAATATTGAAGCTGATGCCTTAGCTGGTCTTGCCGCTTCCCTAGCAGTTCCGAATCATGATCGCCAATCAGTGTGATAGGCCACGAACTAGTCTGTCCCAAGAACAATGTACAATTCGTGGCGAGTTATTCTGCACAGACGATCGAAGATGCCCCAGACTGGAGACAACCATTCATCGACTTCGTCGTCTACGACATCCTGCCCAAGAACCCAAAAGAAGCCACTTCCATCAGACGGCATTCTCTCAGATTCTTCTACGATACCGAGACGAAAATGCTGTATCGCCGCTCCTACGACGGATTACTGCTTTGGTGTCTGTCAAATGCAGAAGCCAAAGAAGCCGTACGAGAAGCTCATGACGGTGTCTGTGGGGCCCACCAGCCCGGCCCAAAACTGCAAGACCGCCTTCGCCGAATGGGCTACTATTGGCCCATAATGGTGGCAGATGCGATAGATTATGCTAGAAAGTGCAAAGCCTGCCAAGTCCACACGGACTTTATTCACCAACCGTCCGAGTTTCTACATCTGACAGTGGCATCCTGGCCATTCGAAGCATGGGGAATGGATATCATTGGTCCAATCACCCCGCCTTCCTCCCGAGGACATCGCTTCATACTTGTGATCACTGATTACTTCTCCAAATGGGCGGAAGCTGTCCCACTCGCAGAAGTTAAGACTTCTAAAGTGATCAGCTTCCTTAAGCATCACGTTATCTACCGCTTTGGACTGCCCCAAAGGATCATCCATGATAATGGTCCGCAGTTTACAAGCCACGTATTCTATCGGTTTTGCGATAAGCACCGTATTCAGAATGTCGCTTCGACACCATACAACCCAGCAGCGAACGGGTTGGCAGAGACATTCAACAAAACAATCATCAAACTCCTCAAGAAGTTTGTCTCCTCTAACAAACGCGACTGGAACGAGAAGCTCGGCGAATGCTTATGGGCTTATCGCACCATAATTCGAACAGCCACCGGGAATACACCATTCTCCCTGGTATACGGAAGTGAGGCAGTCCTCCCATTGGAGACTTAGATCCCCTCACTACGTATCGCCCTCACACATCAATTGACGACAGACGAAAACTACCATCGCTGGCTACAAGAATTGGAGGCACTAGATGAAAAGCACCTCTTGGCTCAGCAACAAATTGAGCTATACCAAGCACGCATCTCTGGAGCCTTCAACAAGAAGGTCAAAATCAGAACATTCTAGGTGGGCGATCTCGTTCTGGCAGTGCGGAGGCCGATGGTCATGACTCATAAGACCGTCGGCAAATTCCAGCCAAAGTTGGAAGGCCCATTTATTATTGAGGCAGTATTCTCCAACGGTGCTTACCGCCTCGCCAAACAAAACGGAGACTTGCTCATGTTGCCCTTCAACGGCAAGTTCCTAAAGAAATATTATGTCTAAATGATATTCTCTCCATATCATCGATTCATGTACCCTCTGGTACCGCTGAACTCACATCTACAATATTTTAGATTATTATGTCATGTACCCTCTGGTACCGCTGAACTCACATCCACAACATTTCAGATTATCAAGTCATGTACCCTCTGGTACTACTGAACTCACATCCACAACATTTCAGATTATCGAGTCATGTACCGGCTGGTACCGCTGAACTCACCTCCACATTCCCTTTAGATTATCGAGTCATGTACCCGCTGGTGCCGCTGAACTCACACTTTCTCAATATTTTAAATTACCGAGTTATGTACCCGCTGGTGCCTCTGAACTCACATTCCGGTCACTCTTTCAGATAGTAAGTCACGTATGATTATACCTCTGAACTTTCTTCCTGGAAGAGATCCTCCCTCATGATCCACTACCCGCACTCCTAGTGCACAAAAAGGGTAATTGATCCACAAATTTCCAAAACGGCCATATCCTCATTACCTCTGAGTCATTTTCACTTCCACCAAAAACAAACCGCCCGCTCGCATAGAACTTCCACGTTCTCCTACCTCTGAGTCGTTCTATGTACCCCCTCTTCATTGAGCCCACTCCTGCCATGTCCTCATTACCTCTGAGTGGGAAGGCTCCGTCGAAGAAACCTTCATGCTTGCCATGTCCCCATTACCTCTGAGTAAGTATGTCGGTTCCCTTTCAACCTATTATCTGTACCCACAACCGGAGTACGACAAGGATAATAGGTCCACAAATGTCCTTTGTTGACCACAAATGTCCTCTGTTGACCACAAATGTCCGCTGTTGACCACAAATATCTTCCGTGAAGTCTCACCTGCCATGTCCTCATTACCTCTGAGCAGGAAGATTCCACGGTAAAACCCTCATGCTTGCCATGTCCTCATAACCTTTGAGCAAATATGTTGGTTTCCTTTCATCCCATTATCCGTATCCTGAACTAGGGTATGCCAAGGATAATAGGTCCACAAATATCCCTTACTAAGCTTCTTAGCATGAATCCACCATCTCACCATGCCCCGGGAGCCCAGCTGCTCTACGACATTCTTTTTCCTAATACCGAGAGCACCCATGACCACTTTGCCATGGCTGTTTCGGATATCCTGACCAAACTTGTTATCCGTACCTAAAACCAAGGTACGCCCAGGGTAACAGGTCCACAAATAATCCTCCAGCAAGTTCGGTTCCACGAACACCGCAAGTATAAGAAGGAGAAGATGAGTTGAAACATGCTCATTCATTCAAAATTCAAGGTGCTACATCATTTAGGATCGCATCCTTTACAAAATCAAAACAAAAAGACGACAAAAGAAAACAACAGCAAAAGAAAAAACAGACAGCCGCTCACTGCTCCGGGGCAAATAACACCCTGAGACGGTCCGTCAGCAAGGCAAGCGACCGCTCAAACCCCTTGGTAGCTCGACGCTCCCCTCTCGAGTCAGCACCGCCTCATCCTCCAGATGAGCATGGGCTTGCCAGTTATCCTCGAATCTCTTAAAGGCCCGCTCCAAGTTGACAGAAGATCGGGAAACCCTCTCGGCCTTCCGAGCAATCGACTCCCGTTCCGCACGAGCAGCCTCCACCTCTGACTCTAAAAAGGTCAACTCCCTCTGGAGTGCGAGAATCCGCTCTTTTGTGTCAGCGATTCCACGAGAAGCAGACTCTTCCCGAGCCCGACAAGCCTGACTTCGACGACCCAGCCTGTCGTACGAAGCGGAGAACTTGTCAAGGTCTCCCTGCACAACTGGCCCGGCAGTATCTCGAGCGAGCTTGATCCTATCCCGAGCAGCAATGAGGAAGCCCCACTCCCGTTCAATCGCAGCAGGCAAGCCCGCTTGCCGTATCGCCAGCAATTGGGTCACAAGCTAATCAGCCTCTGCCAATTTAGGCTCCAGGAGTGCAGCCAATCCCACCCCGCCAGGAAGAGACTTCAAGGTTGCAACCTGGCCCCGAGCGCACCACAGAGATAGAGTAAAAGGGGTCCCCCGTCCTACAGCAGCATCTACACCCCTCTTTAAGTGGCGATAGAAGCTGTCAACCACATCCTGCGTCACCTCGTCCAGAGCCTCCGAAGAAGCCGGTGTCACCGGGAGTGTAGCCGGCAACGCTGAAGAAGATACAACATAATCTACCTCTCCTGCCATAAGAGAAATAAACTCCACACGGAAGGACGCATGAACAGCGGCCAGCTCCTCTTCGACAGCCCGCAGAACTTGAATGCTCGACAGGATCGAGAGGTCAATCTCCGGAACCGTATAATCAGCAGAGGATGAGGCAGAGACCATCGCCAGCTCCATTCCTATCTGCCCGGGGCTGGCAGGAGGTCCCTCGACATGGGACGGCGAAGGAGAGGAAACGCTCCTTTCTCCAAGGTCGTGGCAAGCCGAGCCTTCCCCCAGAACATCCGTGGTGGGAAGTAAAGGGCCAGGACCTGCAGGGCCAAGGCAACCATGAATCGATTTAACCCGGAGGATATGTCGGTAGAGAAAATAAGCCCCCTCACTAGTCAATATTTGGCTTATCTTACCAGTGGAGGAGTGTGGAGGCTGAGGTTCGCCTACAGCCACCGCAGCCTCTTCACCAGCAGTCTTCGAGTAAGGGATAATAGGCCCCTCCGCCCCTCCCCTCTCGGGAGGGGATGCAACGAGATCGGCGTCACCTTGCGGAAATTTAGCAACCTCGGAGGAAGGCCCGAGGGAACCTTCGTCATCCCGGACTGGGGCCTCAGCAACTTGGAAATCCTCAATCGCTGCTGGGAGAGCCCCCGCTGAAAGGATCACGGAACACATACCACTAATCAAAGCAGTAAGGGTCGGGTCAATCTCAAGGGCGGCAGACGGTTCATGGGAGGCCGGTTCATCAGACACCTATAAAGAAAAATGATTAAGTCGTATCCTAAGAAAAAGAAAATGACAACAAGGAGATGGCTACGACTTGGTCTTACCTCCGGAACATCGTCTGCATCTTCACCCCTCTCGGTAATAAGTAATCTACGAGACCTAACGGCAGCTCTCTTCACGGAAAAGGTCGCTCTGCTGTCAGAAGACTCACGTCTTACTCGTTTACGTGAGGGACCAGACACAGCGGGAGGCTGTTCTTCCCTCACTACTTCCTCTTGTGTAGCAAGTAACGGATCCTCCACCAGTTCATCGGATGTGGGAAGCGGTTGATCCGCTATTTCTTCACCTCCACCAGAAAGGGAGTCTTCGCTATCATGATCATCATCCCCCTCAGCCGACTCGAAAGATTCTGATTCAGGGAGGGGAGTCTGGAGCGCTAGTTACTTTCTAGCCTTAGCCCCCTTGGGCTTCTCCTCTAAACCGGTACCCACGATGAAACTGGTACTCGGATCAAAATTAACAGGAGGCGTGTTCGTCATAACATGATACAAAGCAGCCACGTACAAAATTTCCCTCGGTGCCTTAGCGTCGGGGACTGAGAAGCTGGCCCGAGTATGATAAGCGTCATAATAATTCCATGCCCTGACACCATCAAGGACGCCACCTTCAAAGCCCAAGCAAGGGTTGGGACAATCAAGGAATAACTGGCTATAGCCAAATTGGCGGGAAAACCTACTAGGTAGGTAGGGCTCCAGGTACACATTATCGCGGTTACGATAAACCAGATGCGCGGGGCGGATGTTGCGCAACCAGGTGAGCATATTCGAAGACAGAAAGTGAGAAGGTCCGGTACCATCAAGGTATACATTCCTCAGTTCCTCATCAGAAAAATGAGGAACAGACACAAAAAAGTCACACCCATCTACCCTCGCCAGCGCCCTCTGACAAGCTGGCATAGTATTGTATTCCCAAGATCGGCGATGGCATTTGAAAAGGAAAGCGTCTTCATCTGTAGCATCTTCCGCTATTCCAGGTCCCATCAAAGACTTGTAGTACATCGCCAACCACCCCATCAAATAGTTGAAAGGCAGCTCTATGCGCTCAAAGTCCAGCGTCTTCTTGCGCGCAATGACCTTGGATGAGAATGTTTGAAGACCATGGTGTATGCTATACACAATAGCAGGAAGAAGGGCCAGTCTAACTTCAAATACCAGCTTAACGGCAGGGAGGATAAAGTGGCGACAGATCCTCTCGATAGAACCTGCCCCTCCCGAGACTACGCAGTTCTGCAGCCATATCATTAAAAATCCAGCCAGGAGCGCCTTCTCTGACATCTATGTGGTTCCGTAGTAAAAATAGCTAAGAGAGTCAGTTTGACTCCTGAATATGTCGCTCTTGGACCGCGACTTCTTAACGCTCGACATCAGGTCCTTTATCTCTCCATGCGTTCGAGGGGTTCGAGGAGTAACTTCGCCAGAAGGGTCAACTTTAAAAAGATAATTGACCCAGGATGTGGTGTGGGGAGCGGTCCCTTCTGAGCTATCCACCGTTTTTATAGCCATCTGGTGACAAGCACTATGATGGCACAGCAACTCCTGATACACCGCAACAAAACTTGGGAGTCGTCGGTTCAAGTCCTCGAACTCCTCATTCGACGGGGTATACACCTCGAAAGGCTCGTTCCTCCACGGAAGTTTGGAGACAGTATACATCTCATGGAGAGCAAGCCCTAACTCCCCTCCGGGTGAAAAGAACGTCCACGTTCGCCGGTTATACATCTCCAAGAACGCCACGAACAATGGTTTATTAATAGGAAGCCCGTGACAAGTGCCTCGAATGGCACGATAAAGTCCCACCTCCCGCAGGAATGTTCCGTAGGTCTGCAGAACCCAAGTGGTCAACTGGGCCCACGTAGAAGTGGGGTTTATCCAGTTTAGCAATGACAGTCTGCCAACGGGATAAGATTTTTTGTGAGAGAGTCGATTCAGGAATGTATCAGCTTGAGTGAATGTGAAGTTGGGACCGTATACATTCATGAAGGAGCCTGGGGCCAGACCCATCATGTACCGGAGGACGAAATCCTAACCCGCGTACGCTGACCGCATGTTCAGATTATAATGTATGTTGCCCATCAACATCCCGGATTGGGTAGGAGTTAAGTTACACACCATCTTCCTGTCCAACAACACCATATTGAACCACGACAGAGGATAATGACGTTCCATGAGAGGAATATGGATCGCCATCCCATCCAAAAAAAAAATCCTAGTTCTCAGAAATCTCTAATACTCGGGAATTCTTTATGATTAAAGCGTCTCCAAAGAGGAATGAAGGCTTCAGGTATAATCCATCCAGCTTTCCAGTGTTCATCATGGCACGGAGATAATGGAGGGTCTGATTCTCGATGGCGTTCAACCTCTCCGAAGGCTCATTAGCAGGAAATTGATTCAGCATATGCTTAATTAAATCATCAAGACGCACGCCCAAGACGAACTGATTTGAGCCCACTATAAGTTCCTCCGCAGGATTTACTGGCAGATTCACTGAAGAAAAACAAAAAAAGCAAGTCAAAAAGACAGCCGAAACACAAACTACGTGATGCTTATGCGGCTTAGCTCAGCATAGCCTCATACGGCTCAGTTTGAAAGAGCTCATGCGGGTTCAGTTCGAATGAGCTTATGCGGTTCAGTTCGAAAGGAGCATATGCGGTTCAGCTCGGATGAGCTCATACGGTCCAGTTCGAATAAGCTTATGTGGTTCGAAATAGGCTTATGCGGTTCAGTACGGATGAGCTTATACGGTGTAGTTCGAATGATCTTATGCGGTTCAGTTCGAAATAGGCTTATGCGGCTCAGTTTGAAGAGGTCCAGTCCAGATGAGCTTATGCGGCCCTGATGATGAAGTAGTTATGCGGCTGCAAACAACAACTTTCATGCGGCTCAGGCCTGGGTTATATCCCATGCGGCTCGAACATGAGTCGGACACACAACATACTTGGAAATACAGGCTTGTGCATAAAATATGCGGCATAGCCATGACAGTTCATGTTGATGGTCCTACCAGCAATAGACGGGTGAACGTCAGGGTAAAAAACAGGCACGTCAGCCGATTGAGGAGCCGCCACATTTGCCGCCGTCGATGAAGATGCGGCCTTCTTGCCCTTCGCTGTCGCAGACGACGATGTGGCCTTCTTGTCCGTAGCAGCGGTAGTCTTCTTGGGAGCCATTACCGATCGTTGATGGGAGAAGACGAAGAGGAAGTCGGCAATAAGGAGTTCGAGGAAAGAGAGAAGGTAAAGAAACCCTCAAAGAATAAAATTACTCCTATTTATAGGCAAAGGAGGCTCGAAAATCAACAAACGCCTCGATCCACGTGCCGCCTAAAAGAATAAAGGCAAAACGCTTCGGTCAAAACAAAACTGACCCTTGGGATCCTCTCCCAAGAGGCGGCGTTAATTCAAAAAACGAATCAAGGGCATTTAATGCAAAAGATTTGCACACGTGGTTGGGACACATGGCAAAAAGTCTATACGGCCTAACAGCTCATGCGGCCAGATAAATCTATGCGGCTGAATCATCTATGCGGTTAACAAAGGCCATGCTTCTTATTCAAAGTATTTCAATTTTGCAAATTAAAAACTTGAAAGGGGTCTTGTAGAAGCATAGAAAATATCAGAATGATGGTCTATGCGGCTCGGAACAGGAGAACCCCATGTGGCTCATACAGGAGCAGTCCCATGCGGTTCAGAGAGACTCTTAGTCTCATACGGTTCGGGGCAGGAAAGTCCATGCGGCTTACATAGGGACAGTCCCATGCGGTTCAAAGAGCCCCCCAGCCGCATGCGGTTCAGAAGTACATGCGGATCATATACGACCAACAGAGATATGTGGCTCGATCAACACCACGTGTCCCCATGGGACCCCTTCACACAGCTTGCCATCGAGTAATGGCCCTATTCAATGCTCTGCCATGATTTAACAACTGATGGCTCTGACATGAAGTGTCGTAATGGTCCTGTCATAATGACAGACTCTTCGGGAACAGGAGAAAATCTCTGACACGATCCGAGATTGCCACGTGGCTACTCCTATGCGGCTCAATTGAAGAACAGCTTCATGCGGCTGGCAAGAATCATCTTCCTGCGGCTCACCAAGAAGCCATCCCATGCGGCTCACAAGTACTATACCTATGCGGCTCACCGAGAAACTATCCCATGCGGCTCGCAAGTACTATACCTATGCAGCTTACTGAGACGCTGTCTCATGCGGTTCATGGATATCATACGGTTCTCACAGGGTCCACCATTAAGACACGTGGCAGAGATTCAATGGCCCCCACGACTTGACAGCTGGTAGCAAGGATGATTATGGGATGCAGATCAATCAGAGATTTACCAGATCCCAATGACCATATTTAACGTTATCCTCATAATTAATGAGATCAGGTCATATCATTCATGATCGAGCCAATGGGACACGTGGTGAGAGATCCAAGCTTTACACCACCAATCATGAAGATTTAAAGCAATCAGCATTAATCATTCACAGGATTCAATACTATCTCCATTTATGGCCCAGATCCTTCACGCCTTAAACTAATGGTCCAGATTAATTATACATCAGGCCGCTGCCACTTTGAGAATAGGTAATCATCTAAACCCTAATGATGCCCCCACTATTATAAATAGTAAGGTGCCATTCCCTTGTGAAAATATACACTATCAGAGAGAGATACGCATATACAGAGAGGCTCCCCCAATAATCAGAGAGAAAATACACAGAGAGAGAGAAGCCAGAAGAATAATAGAGGGAGAGCAAGAAGAGCATTTCTTCATCAACGCCAACCATCTTGTCACAGGAGCCAAGGCTGCATACCGATCGTCCAAGGAGTAAGGCAGGGCTGCCGTCGCCTTCCCGAGCCTCTATCGTCATCCCCAGAATCTAAAATAAACAATTGTACTTAGACTGCTGTACCTAGGTTTCGTCCCTAGGCTTTCTTTGTACAAGCGAGTTTGTAACGTGAAGTAAAAGTCCGGTCCTCCGATAATTGTTTTGTTCTTTTATATTTTATGGCAAACAATGGCATTAGTAGTTTTTACTTAAACAAGTGGTATAGCTTCCGCCCATCTGGAAAAATTGTCAGTTTTTGCTAGGATAAACCGACGTCCCATAGAGGAAGGAGGATTGATAGATCCAATGACATCCATTCCCCAAGCTTTAAAGGACCACGGCGCGATTGTCGGATATAGAAATTCTAAAGGTGGATGTATGAAGTCTGCATGAATTTGACAAGTTTCGTATTTTTTTGAGTAACCTATTGCATCAGCCGCCATAGTGGGCCAATAATAATCTAAACATCTTAGTCGATCCTGTAATTTTGGAATAGGTTGATGGGCACCACAAGTACCATCATGAGCTTAACGAAGGGTCTGTTTAGCTTCTTTCTTGGATAAACATCGTAGAAGAAGCCCGTCATATGATCTTCGATACAATATTTTGGTAGCTGCATCATAAAAGAAGCAGAGAGAAAGTCTTTTTTATTGAAATAGCCTCCTTTGGATCGTTGGAAAGAATTCCATAAACTACATATTTTATAAATAAAAATCTTCAATCTTTAAAGTCAACATTCGTTGTGGCTGAATAACTGTGATGAATATCCAGATTATTCTTAGTACAAAATAATTCTCGACCAATTACTGTGATCGACTTCTGTGTCTTGACTGGGATAGCAAGTGATGTTGCCAAACCTGCTAGAGCATCTTCTATATTTTCTAACCGTGGTACATATTCAATGAAGAACCCAAAAAAGTAGCAGCTATTTCGAGAGTTGTTTGATAATATAGAACAAGATCTTCATGTCGAACCATGTATTCTCTTCGAACTTGACAGACTATCAATATGGAGTCATTGTAAGCTTCTAGATAATCTACCCCAAGTTGTTTAGCCAACTGGAGTCTAATAAGTAAGGCACTATACTCTGCAACATTATTGGAAGAAGGCTCCATAAGAGAATAAGCACGATGGATGACCAGATTATCATGGGATATCAACACTACCCCCACTTCTGTTATAATATTGCCTTTGGGACCAGTTTTTGATGCTTCGTCGAATAATATTCTCCAAATTGACTCTTCCGTCGTTGTGTTAGACTCCAATACTTTATTTAAAATTTTATCATAGAGTTTAGAAGTTTTTGCTATCAAGTGTGCAGCTAGGAAATCAGCTAAAACTTGACCTTTAACTTCTTTATAGGGTACATAAACCATATCATAAGGAGATAATAACATTGCCCAAGTAGCAAGGTGAGAATTGAGTGCACTCGGCTTGGTCATAAGAACCCTAAGAAGAATGACCCTTGATATAACGAGGATTGTTTGTCCTATTACATAATGACGCGTCTTTTAGACTACAAAAAATAAAGCAAGACATTCCTTTTCCATAGAATTATATCTGTGCTCTACACCGATCATCATACAGCTCAAATATTAGATAGCTTGTGTAGGATCGATGGCACCTCTAGAGGGGGTGAATAGAGTATAGCGGAAGAAGTATCCTCAATAAAATTTAGGAAGGTAAAGGCAGATATAAACAGGAACTTGAATGCAGTATAGTAAAGCAGTAAGTAAATAGGGAGGAGAAAGCATTACGCTGCCACCGAGATTTTATATTGGTTTTTCCTCTGAGATAACTAGTCTAGTCTTGAGCACTTATGCTCGATGTTAAGTCCACTATTTGAAATAGAGGCTACACCGCGTGCTTTACTCCGAAAATATGCCAACTTCTATAACGTCGTATTTTAGTCCGAAGCCCATGATCAAACTTTAACTCTTTCAAAAAAGCTATTATACTCCACGCTTGTACAACTAGAATACTTCTAATCATAAACCACCAGCACTTAGAAGAATATGAGTTGTCTTAGAATATGGAGAATGAAAGCTCTTTGTAATAGGAAGGCTTAGAATAGATAGAGAA
>JANAVB010013308.1:0-81589 GCA_029216955.1 Iris pallida
TCCATCCCCGAATAGTATAATAGATCCAGACATGACACGTTATGACACGAGATTTCCTAAGAGGGTAGCTACTACCTCTTAGGAATCGGTATCTATACAAGTACATGGAACAAGACAGAAAATGTACCAATATACCAAGAAAATCCAGGAATAATATTTCAAGTCATGATCCGACATATACTAGTCCTGAACCGTGTCGGGAAATCAAGTAAGACACTACAACTGAATCGGATATAACAGATATCAAGACAATGAAAACTATCAGTGAATGTACTCGCTTGTGGCCCTGAGCTGATATGGTGAATAGATGCTCAGAGTAATGTCACAGACCTAAAGTTGAGATATCACGAGTTAATTAGGATTTAACAGTATATGACATGATTTCTAGTATATGCTATACAAATCTAGGTCAAACTCAGTCAAACTAAGTCACACCAAGTCAACTAAGTCAAACTAAATCAAACTAAGTCAAACTAAGTCATACTAGATTTAACAAAGTCAAACTAGGTCAAACAAGGTCAAACCAAGTCAATCTAGATCATACTAGGTCAAGGATTGACCTACAGTTGACTTTTGGTCAACTGATCATCTCTGGTCAACTTCTAATCCAATCTAGGTCCAATGTTGACTTGTAGTTGACTTTGAGTCAAAACAGTCAACCTTAGTCAAACAGGGTAAAATCTAAGTCAAGTATCCTATTCCTAACCTTTACCTACCAAGATAACTCACTTCTAGCCATTACCTAACAAGATAACCGATTTCTAACCATTACCTACCAAGATAATCCAAGTCTAACCATTACCTACTAAGATAACCCCATTCTAACCATTACCTACTAAGATAACCCACTTCTAACCATTACCTACCAAGATAACCCAATACCTTAGATACTAGGTAATACCCTTACCTTAGTAATATATATTACCTTAGGTTAGTAGATAACTCACTAACCTAGGCTAATAGATCCTACTAATACTTTAGACTAGTATCTAACCATCTATCTTAATATCCTACCAGTACCTTACCCTTAGACTATAGGTAATTTCTATTACCTTGTAAATACCTTAGACTTTACCTTAGCCTACTAATTTACCCTCTAAGATACTAATTTGTATCTTAGGATACCCACTCATCTACATCCTAAGGCACTAACATAGATACTAGATACTAGTAAGATACCAACCTATATCTTATCCCAAGATACCATATACCTTAGTCCTATTGATATAATACCAATACCTTAGTTGAAAACCCAATACCTTAGTCTAGGTATAAATACCTTAACTACCAAGATACCAATCTTAAATATCTAATATCTATCCTAAGCTACTAGCTAACCAATAACTTAGATATCTAACCTTAGTTACCTAGGTAAACCCAATACCTTACCTTGTAATAAGGTAAATCTATTACCATAAGGTAAGATAAACCATTATCTTGGTTGGAAACTAATACCTTAACCTCTAATACTAATACTTTAAATATCCAGCCTCTAACCATCCACCCTAAAATATTAGATAGACAATACCTTAGTATCTAATACCTTAGTATAAAGTAAACCCCCTCTACCTTGTAGGTAAGTTCCCTTTACCTTGTAGGTAAATACATTACCTTAAGGTAATAGGCAAATATCCTAAGATACCACTATGGTATCTCAAGATATCATTCTATATCTTAACTTATATCTCTAATACAAGATACTAACCAACTGTAACATATAACTTCTAACCATCTATTCTAACTTAGAAATCTAACACAACTAATATCCACTAACTAATATCTAACTATAACATATATGTATATATATCCATCTCTAACTCTAACCAACTAATATATGTCATCTCTAACTAACAATAACATAGACTAACACAACTAACTATCTAACTTATACAAGATATCACTATCTAACTTCTAAGATACCTCTAACCTCTACATAGATTCTAACATAACCACCAACATACTAACATATCCATACATACAATATCTAAATCCCTCTCTACTCCAACACTAACACATACACAAACACATATACCAAATCTACCCCCTCTCTTCTAACACACCCACACACATCTATATACAAACACAATACCACTCAACCAAAACACAAATCACTCAACAAACCACACTAGCCTCAAGTCAAATAGGATGGTATGATCCTTCCAACTCTTTTACCTTCACAACACACACCTACACTACTACCATCTATACAACATCAAACACATACTAGCACATATCCTCTATCATCTCATTTCTCTCCACTAACCACACATCCTTATCTCATTCAAACACACACACTATACTAACATATATTACATAACAATTATATATATATATATATATATATATATATATATATATATATATATTATATATATATATAATATATGACAACCTATGATACCTACATTCACATGATATCCAAACTAGGCTCATAGGTTACACAAAATGCCTATGTCATGTCACGTCCCGAGTCGACAAACCGTTCGTCCCCGGTGTTACTTTGCCGATTCGATCGTCCTCGCTAAGACGTGATGCCGCACGAGCCTGGAGTTGCGCTCGTGCAAGGCAAGATGACAAGTTCTCAAATGGTTATCTTTTGATTTTGATATAAATACGCTAGTCGAAACTTCACAAATCACATCAGAATATAAGATGCAGTATAGGAAGATAGAAATTCTTTTCATTCATAGCTTGCAACGAAATGCAAGTCATAATTTACATTGGATGCCATTGCGGCTACATTGATTGAACACATAAGGAAATACTTTCGACAAGTTACCTGAACTAACGCTTGCCGTCCCAAACATTCGCCCCTTTATACATAAGCCGTCGACTTGAATTGGCTTCAAAATACTTCAGCATAGGAAGAGCTTCAAAATGCCTCTCCGTACTTCAGCTCCAGTTTAGTTGAGCGCGCCCGTCGCACCTGGAGAAATTGGGCGAATGGGATTAGCACACTTGCTAAGTGGACGAGACGAACCCACTCGTCTAAACCTACTCTAATTGTTAGGGTAGGCATGCTTTAGAGTTGTCTTTCTATTAGAACTAAATAAATTTAGTTCATATTCGATAGCCATCTTTGCGTAATAAAGCATACAGTGAACCATAGCAGTTTATCATATTTCTTACCACGGCCGTGCTCGTCCTTGCATAAAAACAGAAATAATATTTACACCTGTATAAGACAATAGATGAGCATGCTACTATCTTATATGCGGTCATTGATGTTACACATCACGTGGGACTATCTCAACGATATTTCGGCCCGCTCAGTCTAGATTGCAAGCCTGACTGACGGTCCCGTAATGCATCAGTGCCGAAGCACGATTATTCATCCCCCCTAGGTCGATTCGATTCTGATGCCCCGGATATCGATTCGAGAAAAAATATCAACTTGTGCACAAGCTGTCCATGACCATGCCAATGCGTGAACAGTTTAACATATACAACAGTTTTGTATAGCGCGGACAGTATTGAACGGCATTATCATTTTCCCCAACTTATGCAACGATTCATTTTTCTCCAAGTCGTACTCCCGATTTAGCGTCCCGTAGGCACCAAATTGTCCGAGGCATCACAGCCCACGATCGACGTATATAATATTTTGCAGCACGTAAAATAGTCTATCTTTTTACTAGAACCTTAAACTTTCTGGTTTATGTGATAGACTTATATTTTCAGAGTGAATTTCTCTAGATCGATACGTTTTCCCGAGTTCTTGGACTTAGTGGATTGGCATGCAATTAACTTGGCATCGTTCGCTTTGAATGAATTCGAAGCAAGGAATAAGTTTGCGGGACAGAGTAGAAAAGAAGGGGCCGAATCACCCACCGATTACTTTGCTTCGTGCGGGTCATCGAAGCGATATGCAACGTCAATCCTTAGTTACGCGAGCTCCTGCAATGGCATCAACACTTTGTTAGATTTCCTTCTTTTTCCCTTGTATCGAAATTTGTAATTGCATCCATGAAAACGACGCGAAAGCACTTCAATCAAGCCCAGCGGCAAAGCTCCAAGAAAATCATATAGCGGTTCGGTCCCGTTGAAGGGACTCTTATAGAGAGCTCACTCGCCGAGACGCAGCCCGCTGTATCTAGGACTTATTCCAACAGAAGTCGTTCCATTAGTTGGATCGATTCTCGTAACTTCCGTCCAAATCGATTTGAATCGATGCCGCAAGGCGTTAACGTTTACCAAGCTTAGCGATCGAGTCAGATGGCCATCTAAGTTTCCGGCCGATCTGACTCGGCGCAAGCATATTATGAAGTTCCGTCGCCTATCGAAAGCGGAGCGCTACATAATATACCACTAAGAAAAAGTTTCGTCCCAAAACTTAAGAACAAGGGTCTGACCTTAATTTAAACGAACAACGTAGGGTACTTCTCTTTCATCTCCGCCTCCATCTCCCACGTCGACTCCTCGACTGTATGGTTCCGCCAAAGCACGCGGACCAAAGACATCGACCGATTTTGCAGCACCTTCTTCTTGCGGTCCAAAATTTGAATAGGCTCCTCCGAGTAAGACAAGTCAGTACGTAGCTCCAACTGATCGAAGCTAACCACATGACTTGGATCGTGTACGTATTTTCGAAGTTGTGAAACATGGAAAATATCGTGCACATCAGCTAAGGCAGGAGGTAGTGCGATCCGATAAGCAACCGTCGTAACTCGCTCAATGATCTCGAAGGGGCCTATAAATCTCGGGCTCAACTTGCCTTTAATGTCGAACCGCATCACACCGCACATGGGCGTTACTTTCAGAAATACATGGTCCCCGACCAAGAACTCTAGCGGACGTCGACGAAGATCTGCGTAGCTCTTTTGTCGACTTTGCCCGATGCGGAGTCTATCTCGAATCAAGCGGACCTTTTCGACGGCCTGCTCCACCAGTTCCGGTCCGAGCACTTATCGCTCTCCGACTTCATCCCAGCATATCGGCGAACGACACTTCCTCCCGTTGAGCGCTTCGTATGGAGCCATCTGAATACTCGACTGATAACTGTTGTTATACGCAAACTCCGCAAGCGACAAATGCTTATCCCAACTAGTCTTTAGGTCGATCACACACAGACGCAACATATCTTCTAAGATCTGATTGACTCTCTCCGTCTGACCGTCTGTTTGGGGATGATACGCCGAACTAAAGTTCTATTTGGTCTCCATCGCTGCTTGGAGGCTCGTCCAGAAACGCGATAGAAATCGCCCGTCTCTATCCGAAATTATTGAGGTCGGTACCCCATGCAGTCGAACAATCTCATCGACGTAGATTTGTGCTAACCGATCGACGCTCCATCCTACTTTGATTGCGATAAAGTGAGCCGACTTGGTCAATCTATCAACAATGACCCAAATCGCATCATTCCCCCGCGGCGTCTTCGGAAATCCTACAATAAAATCCATTGAGATGTTGTCACACTTCCACTCGAGAATGGCGATGTTCTGCAGCTCTTCGCCTGGCCTTTGGTGCTCCGCCTTCACCTGTTGACACGCCATGCATTGCGATACGAACGTAGCCACGTCTTTCTTCATGCCGTGCCACCAAAAGTTTGTGCGCAAGTCCTTGTACATCTTGGTGCTTCCAGGATGTAGCGAGTACTTCGCATAATGCGCCTCCATCAGAATTTCTTTCCTGAGTTCGACAGTTTCAGGAATGTAGAGCCTTTTCTTTAGTCGCATCGTCCCGTCTCTGTCTTTCGCAAAGTCAGTCGCCCTTCTCGTTGAAATCAGCTCGCGCATTTTCTTCAGGAATGAGTCGTCCTCCTGTGCGGTCTTTATCTTGCTAAGCAGGCTCGATCCTAACTTCAGTTGGGCTAGGTGCAGGTGTCGATACTCAATTCCGAGTTCGATACCCATCGTTTCAAGGTCTCGCTGTATCTCCTTGTTTATGGCCAGTGTTCCCATAAATATTCTGCTGAGTGCGTCGGCCACCACGTTTTCCTTGCCCGGTGTATACTCGATCGTTAGCTCGTAATCTTTTATGAGTTCAAGCCAACGTCGCTGTCGTAGGTTGAGTTCCCGTTGCATAAATAAGTATTTCAGGCTTTTGTGATCTGTGTAGATTCTGTATGCCACACCATAGAGGTAGTACCGCCATAACTTCAACGCAAAGACGATCGCCGCCAATTCTAGGTCGTGCGTCGGGTAGTTTTTCTCGTGCTGCTTCAACTGCCGTGAAGCGTAGGAGATGACTTTGTCTCTCTGCATGAGTACGCACCCGAGGCCAGTTCCTGATGCATCGCTGAATATCTGAAAGCCTTCTGGACCATCTGGAAGTGCAAGGATTGGAGTTGAGATGAGCCGTTGCTTCAACTCTAGAAAGCTGGATTCACAGTCGTCGCTCCATTCAAATACTACTCCCTTCAGGGTAAGGCGAGTCAGAGGCGACGCTAGTTTTAAAAAGCTTCGCACGAACCTACATAGTAGCCCGCTAAGCCCAGGAAACTCCGAATATCGCTAGCTGAGGCAGGTCGTTTCCAATCCACCACCGCATTAATCTTCTTTGGGTCCATCGAGACACCTTCGGCAGAGATTACGTGCCTGAGGAATGTCACGCTACTCATCTAGAACTCGCACTTACTCTGCTTGGCGTACAATTTGTTTTCACGCAGAATCTGCAGTACCGTCTTCAAATGTTCCATATGTTCTTCACGATTCTTTGAGTAGACAAGGATATCGTCGATGAATACGACTACAAATTTATCTATTTGAGGTCAGAAGACTCGGTTCATCATATCCATGAACGCGGCTGGGGCATTCGTCAAACCGAACGGTATGACGAGGAATTCGTAATGACCATATCGAGTGCGGAAGGAAGACTTCGATACGTCGTCGGACTTGATCTTCAATTGATGATAGCCTGAACGAAGATCGATTTTTGAAAATATTGCCGCACCTTGCAGTTGGTCAAACAAGTCGTCGATTCGCGGCAAAGGATACTTGTTCCGCACGGTCGCCTTGTTGAGTTCACGATAGTCGATGCATAGCTGCATCGACCCATCCTTCTTCTTCATGAATAATACGGGAGCACCCTACGGAGAGACGCTAGGGCGAATAAATCTGTGGTCTAGCAACTCTTGTATTACACCTTCAGCTCCTTCAGTTCTGCTGGAGCCATTCGGTAAGGCGCCTTGGATATCGGCCGTGTATCCGGAAAGGTGTTGATGCTGAATTCTATTTCTCGATCCGGCGGCATCCCTGGCATCTCGTCAGGAAAAACGTCAGGAAAATCTGCATCAACATCAGTCTGCATTGTGTTTGT
The DNA here is from genome assembly GCA_029216955.1 of Iris pallida. NCBI lineage: Eukaryota > Viridiplantae > Streptophyta > Magnoliopsida > Asparagales > Iridaceae > Iris > Iris pallida. The sequence goes on from JANAVB010013308.1 coordinate 7,258, forward strand.
ATTATCCTTCTGTCACGCCCCGACCCGGAATCACCCGAATCATCGTTCTCGCTGGGGCGTAATGCCGCACGAGCCTGGAGTTGCGCTCGTGCAAGGCAAGATGACAAGTTCTCAAATGGTTATCTTTGAGTTGAACGTTAACAACGAAAGGCAAAACAGAGTATACGAAAAAAGATTCACTTTATTGATATTCAAAATCAGATTACAAAGGCTTTCGATAGCCCAACAGAATTTGCCAGATTGGCTACAACACTCAAGTTCTCTCTTGCCCACAAAGGATTTCACCGTTCCATACATCATGCCTTCTATATCTCGGCCGCATCAATTCTGTTGCATATCCGAGCGTCAATGCGATCGTACGCTTCAATACGCTTCGGCATTCCAAGCCTCAACGCGTTCAAGCGAAGCTCTGCCGCGAGCAGACCAATCCCGGAACCAGCTAGCAAACTAGTGGGAGATTAGTACTTTCGTCCTCGCTATACTGATCAAAATCCCACTTAACAAACCGACATTTAGTATTGTATTGATTCATGCAAGCATACAATTTAGTTCTCTTTCTATGTTCTCCTTAGGATGAGTTCATGGCATATTAGAATACTGTAAAGCATGGCAAGCATGTTATTCAATTCGCGTAAGTAAACATGCAAGCAATCTCGTGTTTGATTCGTGGCACAACTTAGCAATATCGACGCACTCGCCCTTGCACCGACGCAAGGTGAATACGCCTATCAGATTTCCCTGTCATGTTATAAGTGCCCTCTATTCGGATCTATCCATGCAGGATACGTATACCTTGCACTTCCAAACCCGTCGCCCTTAACTATATGAAGGTCACTAGCTTTTCGGGCTAGAATGGACTTATATTTATCGAATCGAAACATAAGACGATGTTAACTCCGTGCGGTTGCTAACCAACATCAGAGGCCATCGAAATAATCGCAGCAAGTGGCTTATCACATTCACCAGAAGGTCGCTACCCTTCTAAATGAAGTGCACCAACAATACCGAAAATGAATTCCTCCTAGACCGAACGGTCCCAGCGCCCTGGCACGTCGCGTTCGAGGAAATACCCATGCACGGGCTTTTATATCTTTAAGTCCATTTGACCATGCAAAGAATCGTATCTTTCATACAACCAAACAAGTTCGCTTATCACTATTTCAATTGGCACAACGCCCGAATGTTCTCATCGAACGCCCGAAGGTCCCGAACATTTCGAAGGGCACCATGCTCCATTATCGTCTTGTATTTCTTTTGTTAACTTTCTATGTTCTTACGTTTCATACTTCGTTTCAATGTTTCAATGGCATCATGCCTTAACTCAATGCTCGTCAACCGAACGACCCGAAGGTCCCGAACACCTTTCGAGGCATTATGTCATATCCGACAGTTCCGCCACATTCATGCCACAACTGTATTCTTTCGTAACGAAGCCATCTTTTATCATCTCGTGCACGTAGGCACGTATCGACCGTATTTTCGATGTTCTATGACTTAGCATTCAATATCCGTGGCTTGCGCGCTAGGGCGCTTGCCTATTGTCTTTCAATGTTCTAGCCGTTCTAACTCGTACGCGAAGGCACGGTATGGTTCGTTCACTAAGGCACTCGCCGAGTACAGTTATCCCATGTCGTTGCGGCTTACGCACCGAGGCGCTCGCCTTTGCGATATCCAATGTTCCATAGCAACTCGTACGTTTGTCGTACGATTTATTTCAATTGTTCTATCTACTGTTCGACACGTACTACGTTTATCTCTCTATCGAGCCACGCCCGTGGCGTTGATAGGTTAACTCAGCATTCAATGACATGTATTTTACTTAAGCATGACGGAGTAGAAGGAAGAGAAGTAATGTAGAAAGAGAGTCTCCTCCATCTTGAATCAATGCGCCTTGTCGTTTTGTCGAGCCATTGCGGCTCGATTTTATAACTTCATCGCACGGGCAACTCTCCTGACTTAGCCATTCGAGCACTTCGTGCTTCATTGAGTTATACGTCCGATTTGCCTTAGCGTGCCAACGCTTTCGTCCGTCGCAAGGCGACGATTTGCTTTCGCGGACCCTTTACTGAATAAGGCAAAGATCGACCTCTAACATTTCAGCGTAAACGTATAGCCTGCACATGAACCAACTAAAATCAAATACTTGCATCGATTCGGACTACGCCTTGGTCGATTCGATTTCTTAGAATCTTCGAACCGTCTTAACGCACTTATCCTTCGAGGCAACGCGGCACTTCGTATCGATTTACCCGATGCATTCTTTGGACAAGGCAACTCTTCGCATCGACTTAGTTTGATGCATTCCTCGGGACAACTCAATACTTTGTATCGATTCGCATCGATACGTAATCGGGTCAACGCAACTCTTCGAGTCAACGACTCAGCATAATGCACCGTGCGGAGCGGGGCATACATAATATACCACTCAAAACAAGTTCGTCCCGAACCGAAACCAATACTAAATTTCCAAGGGTTTCATTAGATCGCTCCACGATCTCGTCCCACTATCGTTTGGATCGTACAACTTAGTTTGGAATCATACACATATTTTAGGCGTCCCACCAATATATGTATTTCAGCCCAGCTCAGTTGTAAGATATCGGAACAACGCAAAACGTAACTCTTATTCTCGATCATTTGACATCTCGTATTCTCGATCGACTTGGCTCTATTATTTGTTCTCGCAATTCTAGCGCACATAGCATATTGATACATACGCGATCCTCCAACGAAAGTTAAGGCACACGATGCGATTCAAAAATCGCATTTCTTATTTTGTATGTTTCATCGGGACTATCAATTCTACGCGTCGCGTCAAGCCGTCGCGCATCCGATCACAACGAGTCTCCGCAACGCCTTGTGCTCGGCGTCACTATCCAACAATTTTTGATGTTTCACTTCGTATCATATCTCAACATGATCTCTTTTGTTGACTTGCAAAAGCATCAATATTCAGGACTACGTCCGCTAGGTGACTTACCTAGACATCGTGCTCAAATCCTTCCGACGCAAGTTTTAAATTGACATTGCACAAAGGCCACAATCTATCCGACATAACAGTTTACATCGAGTCGACAATGCTCAAGGCGACGATCGCCTTAGCACGAAATCTTACGATGCATCTTACATTCAATTTCTATCGATAGGAAATTCACTAGCCAAATTCCCGACCTACCCGTCTCGCAATATCGAACATAAGTTCAATTCACACAAGCTCAATTGCAAGGTGAATCCGAATCTAACGACATGCCTCGTAAGTTATTCCCTTATCGTTCCCTCTCGTGCATAGCACGATTCTCGCAATCGCCTATCCGAATCACCAAGTTCGTTGGTGAATTTCTGGTTTGATCATCGACCAACATAAACATTCAAATATTCATCCGACGAATACTCAATCTAACTATATCATTCTCAATCGAAAGTTGTTCCAACAAATTCTCGATCGCCTAGACTTATCGTCAACATGCACCCACATTGTATTTGTTATCGATGCAATCTCAATGCGATATCGCATGGGTCATCTTACGGTCTGCAGCATTCAATTGATTTGGCAGTCAAGTCTTCTAGGGTCAGCTACCCGAAGCTACACTCGATAATTGTGGATCATCACCGAAGGACAGTTTACTACGAACCATGCTATATCTTATTTCGGAGCCAAATCACGTTCCGACGATTCTATACGACTACCCAATTTTGGACAAAATCATTTCTATTAGCGCAACTGATACGCACTATCCTCCGAGTAAAGTCTGCACGGCCGTCGATGATCCGCCAATTTACGAAACATCTACTTGTATCGAGTTCGAGTCTATCTTATTTCGCGGTCGACACACGAGAAGCCATACGCATCGAAACAATCGTCGATGACTTATAGTCTCGCCTTTGATCAACCACAAAAATTTACGATCAACCAAGTTCGTTCATTCTCGTATCGTTACTTACAAATTTCATAGCCGAGACACAACTCTATTTGTATTCTCATATCGTTTACATTTCCTACGTATCGATCTCGATACGCCGTATCCATTTCGATAACATAAGGGTCAACTTTGAATCCGTTTCAAACTTCAAACTCGCATCGCATACATCCAAGTTCGCACGAACTTTTCCATACGCATCGAACTCGTCTCTCTGATTTGCCGCATCCCGCTATACTTTATCGCGTAACTGAGTTACCGATTTCCAACATCGAACCCTCAAGTCAGACGATCTCGTCCTCTAAGTTTCGCGTGTTTTTCAGTCGTACTCAAATGAGTTTTGCCGTAACGTAACCAACTATTTCTTAGGCACGATTACTCACGTCAACCAACTCTTCACCGAAGTCGCACATCGTGCGATTCGATTACAATTCGCATCGCTCAACATTTCTATCGAAATCGCAAGTCGTGCGATTTGATTTCAACGTTTTGAGTTTCCTATCCTGTCGATCCGATTGTTGCTTCAATGCATAATCGTTTCGCTAGTTCCCGTCATTCGACTGACATATAAATTTTTCAATCGACGTATCATTCAATGTTACAAGTCCCGCCTTACCGTTCTAACCGATCATCGAAGAACACTTGCATCAACATGCCGTCATACAATTTCTCATTCGAGTCTCGGTGCTATCCCGTCCGTTGCGGACAAACCTTCCGCAATTTTTATAAAATGTCGATGCAATTCATCGCACAAATGGTATTACATATACCACTCGGAATTGAGCCATTTATTGCATTGGTGGTATGCCATATACCACCCGAAAATCAAGTTACTTCCGTCGTAACGTACTCCTTACGAACCAACGATCTCTTCCGACTCACGATTTCTGCAGTGATCGTGCTTGATCACAACCGTACTCTGATTAAATCAAATCCGAAACAACTCGGCAAATGTTTTCATTTGCCAACGCAAGCTCGATGCGCAACCGAACCGATTTCGTTTCTCGATTTATAACTTTTGTTTTCTTCCGTTGCATCTTGTGCAAAAATTCATTCTCGATATCCGTTGCACTTCGTGCAGCGATTACTTTGATACGCGTTGCACCATGTGCAATAATTTTACTTTCGATATCGTTGTACCACGTGTAATAATTTACTTTAATACGCATTGCACATCGTGCAATAATTTATTTCCGATATTTACCGCACCTCGTGCATCGATTTATCTTCGACATCGATTGCACCTCGTACAACATTTTATTTTCGACATTCAAAGTCAATGCTCAAATCCGTTCAACACATTCAATATCAACTTTCATTTTCTTTTCAACGCATCATTTACAATCAACGCGTGACAATTGCTGCAGCAACATTCCACGACTATCATTGTATCGATGCAACCAACATTTCTCGTATCGTTCATTACAAACAACGAATATCTCAAATTACAATTCACGACGTGTTGCATCCGCAGCAACAATTCGTTGAATTCATATCTCGCAACTTGTTGCGCTTATAGCAACAAACCTTTTCCGACTTTTCCCGCAAATACCATATAATTTCCAAAACAACACGCGGCAAAATTACATGATTTGTATTAGACTTATTGTATGGAACATCCAGTACGGCATCGAGTAGAGTCATAAGTGATTTCGATTAGTGGTGGGCAACTTTTAGAACTGAAATGAAGCAAGCGTCCAGAGGAAATTGAGCCAAGAGCTCTGATACCAATTTGTCATGCCCCGACCCGGAATCACCCGAATCATCGTCCTCGCTGGGGCGTGATGCCGCACGAGCCTGGAGTTGCGCTCATGCAAGGCAAGATGACAAGTTCTCAAATGGTTATCGTTGAGTTGAACGTTAACAACGAAAGGCAAAACAGAGTATACGAAAAAAGATTCACTTTATTGATATTCAAAATCAGATTACAAAGGCTTTCGATAGCCAAACGGAATTTGCCAGATTGGCTACAACACTCAAGTTCTCTCTTGCCCATAAAAGGATTTTACTGTTCCATACATCATGCCTTCTATATCTCGGTCGCATCAATCCTGTTGCATATCCGAGCGTCAATGCGATCGCACGCTTCAATACGCTTCGGTATTCCAAGCCTCAACGCGTTCAAGTGAAGCTCCGCCCCGAGCAGACCAATCCCGAAACCTGCTAGCAAACTAGTGGGGGATTAGTACTTTCGTCCTCGCTGTACTGATCAAAAACCCACTTAACAAACCGACATTTAGTATTGTATTGATTCATGCAAGCATACAATTTAGTTCTCTTTCTATGTTCTCCTTAGGATGAGTTCATGGCATATTAGAATACTGTAAAGCATGGCAAGCATATTATTCAATTTGCGTAAGTAAACATGCAAGCAATCTCGTGTTTGATTCGTGGCACAACTTAGCAATATCGACGCACTCGCCCTTATACCGACGCAAGGTGAATACGCCTATCAGTTTTCCCTGTCATGTTATAAGTGCCCTCTATTCGGATCTATCCATGCAGGATACGTATACCTTGCACTTCCAAACCCGTCGCCCTTAACTATATGAAGGTTACTAGCTTTTCAGGCTAGAATGGACTTATATTTATCGAATCGAAACATAAGACGATGTTAACTCCGTGCGGTTGCTAACCAACATCAGAGGCCATCGAAATAATCACAGCAAGTGGCTTATCACATTCACCAGAAGGTCGCTACCCTTCTAAATGAAGTGCACCAACAATACCGAAAACGAATCCCTCCTAGGCCGAACGGTCCCAGCGCCTTGGCGCGCCGCGTTCGAGGGAATACCCATGCACGGGCTTTTATATCTTTAAGTCTATTTGACCATGCAACGAATCGTATCTCTCATACAACCAAACAAGTTCGCTTATCACTATTTCAATTGGCACAACGCCCGAATGTTCTCATCGAACGCCCGAAGGCCCCAAACATTTCGAAGGGCACCATGCCGCATTATCGTCTCGTATTTCTTTCGTTAACTTTCTATGTTCTTACGTTTCATACTTCGTTTTAATGTTTCAATGGCATCATGCCTCAACTCAATGCTCGTCAACCGAACGACCCGAAGGTCCTGAACACCTTTCGAGGCATTATGTCATATCCGACAGTTCTGCCACATTCATGCCACAACTGTATTCTTTCGTAACGAAGCCGTCTTTTATCATCTCGTGCACGTAGGCACGTTTCGACCGTATTTTCGATGTTCTATGACTTAGCATTCAATATCCGTAGCTTGCGTGCTAGGGCGCTTGCCTATTGTCTTTCAATGTTCTAGCCGTTCTAACTCGTACGCGAAGGCACGGTATGGTTCGTGTACTAAGGCACTCGTCGAGTACAGTTATCCCATGTCGTTGCGGCTTGCGCACCGAGGCATTCGCCTTTGCGATATCCAATGTTCCATAGCGACTCGTACGTTTGTCGTACGATTCATTTCAATTATTCTATCTAGTGTTCGACACACACTACGTTTATCTCTCTATCGAGCCACGCCCGTGGCATTGATAGGTTAACTCAGCATTCAATGATATGTATTTTACTTAAGCATGACGGAGTAGGAAAGAGAGTTAATGTCCCTCCACCTTGAATCAATGCGCCTTGTCGTTACGCCGAGCCGTTGCGGCTCGATTTTATAACTTCATCGCACGGGCAACTCTCCTGACTTAGCCATTCGAGCACTTCGTGCTTCATTGAGTTATACGTCCGATTTGCCTTAGCGTGCCAACGCTTTCGTTCGTCGCAAGGCGACGATTTGCTTTCGCGGACCCCTTACTGATTAAGGCAAAATCGACCTCTAATATTTCAGCGTAAACGTATAGCCTGCACATGAAACCAACTAAAATCAATACTTGCATCGATTCGGACTTGCGCCTTGGTCGATTCTATTTCTTAGAATCTTCGAGCCGTCTCAACACACTTATCCTTCGAGGCAACGCGACGCTTCGCATCGATTTACCCGATGCATTCTTTGGGACAAGGCAACTCTTCGCATCGACTTAGTTTGATGCATTCTTCGCGACAACTCAACACTTTGTATCGATTCGCATCGATACGTAATCGGGTCAACACAACTCTTCGAGTCAACGACTCAGCATAATGTACCGTACGGAGCGGGGCATTATACCTTTCGCGTGTCTCGGACTGATGCCAAGTATCCCGCGCAGCCGGAATGCAGCATACGCCTCGCCGAGATTGCCGATACCATCATTGCCGTCTTCGAGACCGTACCGCACGAATATGAGAACTCTGTCTCGCCAGGAAGACGAAACACCACTCTCTTCTCTGCGTACTCGATCGTTGCACGACAAGCGCCCAACCAATCCATGCCCAGGATGATGTCGTAATCTTTGATGTCTAGTATGACGGCATCCAAGGATAGATATCTTCCTCCGATACAAATGTGGCCATCCCTACAAATAAAGTTTGCAGGCATATCGACTCCCGACGGAGTGCTAACGCTAATATTTATATCTAGTGATTGTATGGTTATTTTATTTTCTTTCGCAAAATCAGCAGATATAAAGCTATGCGTCGTACCCGAATCGAATAGAACTCGAGCAGGTATACTTTTGTAGAGTAATATACCTGTTACAACAGTATCGGACGCGTATGCCTCGTCCCGAGTTAAGGCATAAACTCGGCCTTGAGCTCCGTGGCGTTGGTTCTGCTGGTGTTGACGGGCACCGCATTTGCGCCTTGCAGCATCGGCGCTTTATGCGGATTCGGAACGTTCCTTGGTGGGTTGTGTTGATTCGGACCTTTGTGCGGGCAATATGTAACTATATGGCCTACCTCGCCATACTTGTAGCAAGATCTCGTGACGCAGTCGACGGTTCGGTGCCCACGCCTACCGCACCTGTTGCAGTGTTGACTGCCCTGGCCTCGATCATCGAATCTGTTCGGACGCTTTGTTATTCCCGATCCCCCGGCGCTGGCGTCGTTAGGACGCTTGTTGAAGTTGTTACGGATGCCTCTGTCACGACCCGCACCCTGTATAGGGGCACGAGAAGTGGGTACATCCAGCCTACGCCGCAGTGTCGGCGGTAGAACGCTGTCCTAGGTCAATCATCTAACAATATAAAGGTACCTGTACAGTATATACTCTCCAATTGGAGGTGACATAACAGAATACGATCTCAATCACATCTAGGGTAGAAGAATGAAAGATAGATAGATAGACAGTAACTCAAAGAGAACAGTACAATAGATGAAATAGGTCTAAGTGTCTATGATAACATAACATCCAGAATGTCAACCCAATATACAAAATAAGTCTAAGGGTCTATACATCTCAACATCTCAAAATATAACTCAGAATGTGAGACAAAATAATAATATAGAAATGACTGTCTAGCTAAACTAGCCTAGACTACTGGGGCAACATCCTCAGCTGCAGGTGGATCCTGCTGAGGGTCCACAACATAAGTGTCATCTAGTCCTGCTCCATAATAGGTAGACACCAGGGCCTCATCCTCATCCTCTGTAATATTTTAACAGGTCCAGTCAGGACAGGAACGAGCACAATACATCTCACGCAGTGCATAGTATGATAGGAAATATAAAACATGCAATAGAGTAAAATACAGAAAATGCTGAAAGGAAATATACGCTGTAAAAGAGATAGCTGTAAAGGAAATATCTATTGTATATAGAGAACTGTAAGTGTCTAGTGATGTAGAGTACAAGATAGGCATGTGAATGGCTAGAATTTATACATGATTACACTACTGAGTTTATACATGATTACACTACTTTGGAATGATTCACATGTCTACTTCTACTCCCCCGTTTTCCCAATCAATACACAAGGATCCATTCAAGTTATGTTAAGATTCGTGATAAGCCCATAAATGGATGATTCATGAGAGGCTCTATGAACATGAGAGTACATGAGTCACAAGCGATTCGTGAATCTATGGAAGCATAGAGATACATGATGATTCGTGAAACGCACAAACATGCTGTATTTGATGCTCCCGATGGGGATAACATCTTATGAAAAGATCCATATAGTACCAATCCGTGATAACCATCGTGTCAGCATCAAGTAAAGTAATCTAGAGCAAGAATATAAATCCTGGCAAGTATAAAACGGTCAGAGAATGTACTCGCCTGATAACTGAATGTCTGAAGAGGATATACTATCTGAGGAGAGGTGTATAGTTCCTAATCAGAGCAATACAAGTCACAATGTATCCACAATGGTAAAAATAGAGTATACAATACTACATGATTCTAGGTCAATCTGGTCAAAAGTCAAACCTGGTCAATTATAACAGTCAAACTAGTCACAGGAAGTCAAACTAAGTCAAATAAGGTCAAACAAGGTCAAACTAGTCTAATCTAGGTTAAAGTCAACTCTTGGTCAACATTCTAGTCAAACTAGTCAAGTTATCTAGGATTTAGTCAATCAATGGTCAGACTAGTCAAATACTAGTCAATATGGTCAAGCTAGGTCAAGTCTAGGTCATTCTAGACTATCTAATGTACTACACACCACAAGGTTAAGGTATAACCAATACCTATACAAGTATTGTCACGCCCCAGTACCGAAATACGGAGACGGACTAGGCCAGCTACTCCATATGAGGTACGTAACGTCATACGGCGATCGTGGCTGTCGAGAGACTAGGGGTACATGCTACAATCAAGTCTTCTATGGTCCCACAGGGTTCTATGTCTCAATCAATCAAGTCACATCAGCAATTAAATGAACATTAAAGATAAAGCAGTAAGGCATCCCCGACGCTTCATCAAAATGATCATGAGAGACTAGCTTTATAATTTAGCAATCTCAGAGAGTCAGGAGTACAAAATTTTACACAGCTGCAGTCTGTTTATTTACAATTCTATACTGACACAAAATATCAAGTAATCTGGCTAACAGGTGCCGGTGGCTAAATGCCGCACAAAATATAAGCTGGAGTGGTGGAGAAGAAACCCACTCGAGTCCCCGAACCGCCATGCTCCTAGTATGCACCATGGATGTCAGGGAGGAAGATCGTGTCCTCTGGCTCTGCTACGAGATCTGGCCAAACAAAACCAGCGGGGTCAGCCCCGAATAGCAAGTATCGCCAAAGGGGCACAAGAGTTCAGATTAAAAACCCAGTTAATAGAATGATTGATAATAGTAATACTTATGCTACTATTATAGGGTAGCGCAACATCCTCGAACCCATATGGCACCTTACAACCAAACAAGGACAAAAGGTGCCGCATGGAGTCGGGACGTGTCGTACTCTATAACTTTCACATAAGTTAAAAAGGTAGAAACAATAAAATCTCCTGATCGTGACTTCGATCGATAGCCTATCGTAGCACAATAACCAACCCAACAATCAAACAAGAACATGGGTTGGATCATGTACCATAATAGACCATGTTCCTCAGTCATTCATAGAAGTAACACTTCACAACCAGAATAAGTCTTCCGTTCATAACTTCGGTCCACAGCCTGTCATAGTACGATAACCAATCCAACAATCAAACAAGAACATGGGTTGGATCACGTATCATAACAGTCCGCTTCCCTCAGTTATTCGCGGAAGGTAATAGGATACAAGCAAGTCATTTTGCGGCCAATCAAGTCTACGAGTTTCTAGTGGGACGAGGTTATCCTCGCGTCATGTTATTTCAAAATCCTCAGATCGTATCTTTCCAGCAAGGCTAGCCAACCCAGGGGTTCGCATAGACAAATATTATTAAGCACAGGTCCCTCGTAAGGCCACCTTGCCAAAACATATAATATATAGCAGGAATTAATCGGATACAGTCGTCCGCTTGTTACAGATGACACAGTATCCGTGGAGACCAGCCGGCACGTCAAGACAATATCTCAAGGCGGCTGGTGTAACACGATCTCGGGATTCTGCCCTCCCCATGCATCTAGTGTATTTAGTTGCCTAGTTTAACCCTAGATGAAATCTTGGACTCACATGCTGTGGCCTGCATGATTATCCTCCTAAAAGTCGTACTCAAGTACGAGTACCCCAAGAGAGGATTCATGTCAATCAGTATGTCAACATGTTCTACCCTCTTTAGTGTAATGCATCATTGCAAATATGCCACGTGGAGTTACGAGTCATTTGTCGAGCATGAACAAGAACTGGGACATTCAGGTACAAGTATCAGGTAGGAACACTTTGTTCACCGGGGTCACATTAGTGTTCATATCATGCTCAGGACAAAAGGCGTAAGGATATAGCATACACAAACATTTACATATATATAATATGCAATATAATATATACATATAAAAATATAAGGTATAGGGGAGTCCAGGTCAGAGCGCGCTGGAGTCAAGTGCGCGCAGGGATCAAGCGCGCAGGGATCAAGGTCAGACTGCGCTTGAGTCGAACTGCGCTCAAGTCAGGCTACGCTCAAGTCAGGCTACGCTCAAGTTAGGCTACGCTCAAGTCAGGCTACGCTCAAGTCAGGCTACGCTCAGTCAGCGTATGAGGTCCATACGACTCCTCTTCAAGGCAGCGTATGCAAGACATACGACTCCTCTTCAAGGCAGCGTATGCAAGACATACGCCTCCAAAAGGCAGCGTATGAGGTCCATACGACTCCTCTTCAAGGCAGCTTATGCAACGACTCCTCTTTAAGGCAGCGTATGCAAGACATACGCCTCCAAAAGGCAGCGTATGAGGTCCATACGACTCCTCCTCAAGGCAGCGTATGTACTCCATACGACTCCTCTTAAAAGTAGCGTATGAGGTCCATACGACTCCTCTTCAAGGCAGCGTATGCAAGACATACGCCTCCAAAAGGCAGCGTATGAGTCAGACTGCGCTGCGCTAAAGAGCGCGTGCAGCTCAGTGGCGCAAGCTAGAAAGCTCGCGCACACTGCTCACTGTCTTCTCCAAATCAGCAAGAACTCCATGGTTTGAACCCAAAGCTTCAAAAGTCCATAACTTGGTCAAAATAAGTCCAAATCCAACTTTTCAAAGGTCAAAATTGGGTAGAATAAAATTCTCTACAACATGGAACACTCAAAACTTAAAAATAATGAAGTTTGCTAGAACAAAACCAAGAAGATCCAAAAATGGTTAAAACTTAGATCTACAAAAATGAAAGCTTCAAAATAGAAAATTTCAAGTTCTAAACTAGTATAGAATGAGGAAAAGAACACATTTTGACAAATAATTTTGTAAAAAAACATGAACAAAATTTATGGATCCATCTCTTGAGCAAGTTGGCACTTGCCTTGGTTGGTGGAGGAAAATAAATGAGAGAAAATAAATGAGGGGAGAGAGAATGAGATGAGTTATTATATAGAATCTTGAACCCATGGGTTCATGATGAACCAAAGGGTTCATGAGGAACCATTGTGAACCAAGAATAGGTTACCCAAATGAGCCAAAACTGTAGGCCCAAATGCAGAAAATAAATTACGAAATAATATTTGTCGAATATTTTTTGGAAATGCATGAAGAAATACAGCATATAAATATCGTATAAATATAAGGTAAATACAATTTATCGGTTTACGTATTAAAATACGCATTCCAGGATCGGGAAGTGACAAGTATACCACATATAAATACATATATATATATAATACCAACCTTAATCCTATATTCAAGCTAATCCCATATTCCAATATCAAGTCATGACTCGACTCTAGGTATCTAACTTAACCCCATACATATCTTAATCTACATAGGTCTTTCCACAAAACCCAAGTCACAATAATATACTCATATATAGGTCAAACCTAAACCAACTAGTTAATAGCCTAGGGTTTAGTCAAATCTTAGTCAACAAGTCCTTCTATGTTCATCAAAGCCATCTCTAGGTCAATTAGGTCATGGTTGACCTATAGTTGACTTTGGTCAACAATGGTCAATTATCTAGTCAACTAGGTCTACTAGTCAAGTTAGGTCAAACATGGCAAGACTAGTTAAACTAGTCATTTTAGGTTAATCCTAGTCAATTCTAGGTTAATTAGGTCAAGTTTTGACCTAAGATTGACTTTGGTCAACACTAGTCAAACAAGGGTCATTAAGGTACCTAGGTCAAGGGGTCACTTAGACAAATTAGGGTCAACCCCCAATTTGGCCATAGGCTAATAATTAGGTTCCATAGGCTAATACCATTTAGGTTTCTATCTCTATACAATATATAATATATATATATTATATATATAATTATATATATAATATATATATACACACATATATATAACTTTATATATTTATATATATATTATATATATATATATATATATATATATATATATATATATATATATATATATATATATATATATATATATATACAACATAACTATATAGGCCTATAGCCTATGTAATACTCATATACCATATAGTATATATATTTAGACACAAAATATAATCTAATACAAATATATATAACATATATATATATATATATATATATATATATATATATATATATATATATATATATATATATATATAATAAACCGATGTATATACAATACATATAGATAGAGGGAGATGAAATGAGAGGGTGAGTGTAAAAGAGTGAGAGAGAGAGAGAGATGGGGGACACTGATACAAGGGGGGGGGGGGTGTTTCCAGATTTCTGGAATCCCAGAAATCAACAAACACACACACACCTACATATATACCTAATACATACATATACTCATATCTACATATATACACAGGTATATACACTCAAATCCCACCTACACACACACATATACATGCACTACATACACATACACTGAAAACATGCAAATACATGTATAAATATAACAAAAAATCGATTTGAAACTCATCTCTGAAAACTGGGAATTATCCCAAAATCCTGGAAATGGCACTGCGTACTCGACCAATTGGTAAACCCAAATCCGAGTCAAAATGACCTAAAGTCCGAAACCCAATGTGGGTAATCGTGTCCCACAGTGTCCCCTAGCATCTAGGGTGCCTGACACAGAGTCTAGACACGACACGACATGTCCAACTCAATGGAAACCCAATCGGGTAAACACTGATACACACACATATACATAGTGTCGTGCACGTGTGCAACTCACTCTAGGACACGACACACACACTCACGTGTCTCGTGCTCGTGCACGAAGGTTCGCCTAGGGGTTGTGCACGTGTCCAAGTGCCTGTCCCGTGTCCACGTCACTCCAGGATACGACACGAGATCCGTATCAGTCGTGAAAAACACGACTGATGCGCGTGTTCAGACCGCGTCGTGCACGGGTTCAAGTGCCTCATGTTCGCAACACAGAACACGACACGTCTCATGCTCGTGTCCATGTGTTCGCCACATGATGGGCTATACACTCGTGCAAATATGAGGTGTCCATGACTCGTGTCCGTACGGCATGAGTCGCGTATCAGTGAGGAAAACGTGCGTGTGCAGTACAGTGCGTGTCCAGTACGAGTGAGTTTTCTCACTCGACACGACACGAGAAGTCATGAGACTTTGGGGACATGTTCGTAGACATTGCCCCCTTGTGTCCACCAAGTGTCACCCTTCTACCTGTTGTGTCGTATCCGCTATCAGTGTCGGGTAACAGGACAGCGTGTACAGTCTCGTGCACGTGTGCCGAAGGGTCGTGTGCTTCACACGTGGCACGTAGAGCCTTGTGCTCGTGTCAATGGGTAGGTGGGGTGGTTAGGTTCGTGTCTAGGTTTCTGTATTGTGTCCACACGTGTAGACACGACACGAAGTATCAAACAGTAGGGTTTTACAGTGTGCACAGTGTGGTGTTAACAGTATGTTCGTGTCATGTTTTGGACACGGACACGACTCGAAGTGTGCTCAGTCAACTAGGGTTGTGTCCTACATGTCTTGGGCTACCCAAAAATATATTTTGTTTCACCAAACACAACATTAAAACCTAAGTGGCATTTCACCAAATACTGTTTTTCAAACATCAAAGGATACGTGTCCGATACGGACACCAAATCGAACCTACTTCCTACCAAACTTGACCTACAGTTCCATGGTACCTAGATGCATGCAACTATGAAGAGAAAACACAATATTAATGGATTTTAGGGCATGTTACCTATGAATGCAAAATTCTCAATAATAGGCCTATTTGAATGAAAACCCCTTCAACTTCCAATGTCCAAAGCTCCACAAATCCTTGCTATCAAGCCATAACTGGTATCCTCTAGTATAGGGGAGTCCAATGCAAGAAACTAGGCTCAATTTGGAGTCAAAATGATTAATTGGTGAGGGTGTGAAGGTAGAAGGAAAACTAGATTTTTGTGTATGTAAAAATGGCATGAATGAAGGGGGGTATATATGGTGGGGGTAGGGTTGGCTGCCATGGGGAGTGTAGGGGTAGGCTTTAGGTCCCTTCCACCTTGCTAACTTAGCCCCTAAGGCTTTGACTAGGTAGATAGATATTTAGGTCTCTAAAATATCTAAAAAGTAAGATATCTAGATATTTATCAAACCTAGATATTTCTAACATAAGCTAACATCTAACATTAGTCTTCTAGGTTAGTGGCTAACCTCTGGATTAGTGCTAAACTAGGTTAGGAGCTAACATGACACTAATCAACTAATTAAATAATAATAAATCACATAAATCCAAATAATTCCAAATAAATTCTAATAAATTACCAAAATACCCTTTTGACTAAAAAGTGGTAGTTGATATTCTAAACACATGGTTAGGCTCACATGGTCATGGTTAGTCTCTAGGTCACATAATATCTAGGGTTACACTAGGTATACACTAGTAGTTAACCAAAGTCATAAGTCGTGACTTAGAAAATAGTTTTAACTAACTAAAATCACCAAAAATCATATCATGACTAAAATACCATTAATAAATAATAAAAATAATAAATTTTCAAAATATCCCCAATTTCAGAAAACTGGGTGTTACAAGTCTACCCTCCTTAAAATAATTTCGTCCTCGAAATTTAAATGGTCGTACTCCTTCTAGGTCAAACCTCCCACAATCAGGGTCGAAACTACTATCTAGCAACATACAAGGTCAATAAGTAAAATATGGGTAGTAGACCTATACTGGGTCATGTCCAAAATTGGCTGGCAGTTTAGGTCAAAAGGTGTCCTTAATTTAAATCGAAATCAAAAAGTAACTCCATGGGGTAAATCAGGATGGAGTCTCGGGTCAGGAATATCGTACTAAGCAAATGAAGCACGCGATGGTATGCCTGAGTGGGACACTAAGGTCATGGGTGTAGAGTGTCATGTCTAGGTCATGTATGTGAAGTTAGTTTTGAGAAAACAACTAGTCTTGTGCTCCAAATTTAAAAGTCACGGTAATGTGCCTATGATGATCATAATTTAGAGTAGGAAAGGTCTATGGCCTAAATTGAACCGAAAATTGTGATCCAATAGTAGTATAAGGGCAGGTTAGTGGGACAGTCCTGGTCATGGGTATAGACTGGGAAGATAAGGAAATAATAATCACAGGACTAAAAGGGTTACCATTCTATGGTCAGAGCTACTCTATCAATTCTAAGTCAAAAAGGCATAGCACATACATTAATTCATTTAAGGAAATTTTTTTGACAAAAAACGTTATTCAAGAATTTTATTAACAGCTAAAGCTACTCCTACTCCTACTCCTAAGTAAGAGATGAAGAAACAAACAAACAATCGACAAAAATCAAAAGAACTACCAGGTCAAAACTTATCGATAATAAAGAAACAGGTAGAAGTATGGAATTGGATTTCAAGATAGATATAATGAAGCAAGGTGGGAATGGAATTTAGAAGAATAGAACCTGCAAGCACATCGCCAACTGCCTGAGCATCCTCAACTGTCATGGCGTAAGCTCGCCCCTGCTGACCTCTTCCAGCCTGTTGCTAAAACTGCATAAATCTCTACTGCTGTGGCTGTAACGGTCCCCTCTGCTGACCTACCGGAGCCTTGGCTCCTGCTCCTGGTGCTGCTCCCTGTGCTACTCTGCCTGTGTATGGGAACACTCCCTCAGCTGGTCCACTGCCCCACATAGTAGGCACCAGCCCAGCCTCTTCCTGCACTCTCCCCATCTATGTCCCGGCTTCTTACAGTAGAGACAACTGGTAGTCTGCTGTCTCGGGGTCTGTTGCTGCTGCCTCGGCTGCTGATACTGCTGTGGCTGCCTCTGCTGATGCTGATAGTGAGGCCTCTTGGCCTGACCTCCACTGCTGCCGGCTCCCTGTGTATCACGGCCCCTCTTGAGCTTCAGCTCAAGATCATCCTCAACTGCCATCGCTCCTGCCAGAATCTCCTCAAAAGTGGCATTTGTCACTCTTGGTCAAGGACTTGACCTCCTTGACCAAGCCCTTCCTGAACCTCCTCGCCTTCGCTGTCTCGCTAAGGCCCTCCACAAATCTGCTCAACCGGCAAAACTCACCGGAATACTCCTCTACAGTCTGGTTCCCCTGAACCAGGTTCTCGAACTGGGTCTCCAAGGTACCGACTGCCTGATTCGGGAAAAACTTCCCCTTGAAGAGCTTCTTGAAAGCTCCCATGTCTGTCCTGGAGTGCCTACTCTCGGGTCCGTTGATACCAGGTACGGGCAAGATCCCGCATCTGGCTGGCAGCTGCCTCTATCTGGAGTCCAGCTGGTATCTCCGCCAGTCGGAAGATCTCCTCAATGTGCTCAATCCGATCATCAGCATAAAGAATCCCCTTTGTCCCCAAGAAGTCCCTGGGGTTCATCGATCTTCTTGAACTCCGGAATGCCCGGAATCCTCTGCTGTCACGGCTGTCCCAATCCTCCCTGTGGCTGGACAGCCAACCTCTCCATCGTCGCTCTAGCCAGCTGATGGACCTCATCTATGCCCCTGGTAAACTCCGTCGTTTGACGCTACTGCTGGCCTGCTGCATCTCTAGAAAATGCTGGAAGTATGTAACATCTGTGCATCATCCACTAATCCAGATGGCATCGGCGGCTGGAACTGCTGCTGGTGCTGCTGAAACTGTGGCTGACGAAACTGCGGAGGAGGCATATCGGGGGTAGCTGGGATGGTCCCCCGAATAGATAGAGGTGCACCCCCAAATATGGCAGAAGCTCCCACATGAGCTGGAGTAAGGGGAGCTGTGGTCCCCGGGTCCTGGTGAGCTGGACGAGAGGTGGCAGACCTCTCAGTGGTGTCACCTGGACCGAGACGCTGTGATCGTGTCTCCACCATCCTGAAGACAGATCAACAGAAAGTCAATAACGGTACAAGGATGATAGTATCAAGAAGGACAATATGAAATAGATTATACAGATTTGAACAAAAGTCAATAGATTCAAATCTATGGAAATTTCCTAATTGTGATTGAGTATCCACTCTTTCTAAGCCTATTCCTCAAATCCTATCACAGGCTGTAGTGGTACTCTAGTTCGAATACCACTACATAAACTCGACCTGCATGGGCCACCACTAAAAATGTGTCACAACCCACACCTGTATAGGGGCACGAGAAGTGGGTACGTCCAGCCTACGCCGCAGTGTCGGCGGTAGAACGCTGTCCTAGGTCAATCATCTAACAATATAAAGGTACCTGTACAGTATATACTCTCCGAATGGAGGTGACATAACAGAATACAATCTCAATCACATCTAGGGTAGAAGAATGAAAGATAGATAGATAGACAGTAACTCAAAGAGCACAGTACAATAGATAAATAGGTCTAAGTGTCTATGATAACATAACATCCAGAATGTCAACCCAATATACAAAATAAGTCTAAGGGTCTATACATCTCATCATCTCAAAATACAACTCAGAATGTGAGACAAATAATAATATAGAAATGACTGTCTAGCTAAACTAGCCTAGACTACTGGGGCAACATCCTCAGCTGCAGGTGGATCCTGCTGAGGGTCCACAACATAAGTGTCATCTAGTCCTGCTCCATAATAGGTAGACACCAGGGCCTCATCCTCATTCTCTGTAATATTTTTAACAGGTCCAGTCAGGACAAGAACGAGCACAATACATCTCACGCAGTGCATAGTATGATAGAAAATATAAAGCATGCAATAGAGTAAAATACAGGAATGCTGAAAGGAAATATACGCTGTAAAAGAGATAGCTGTAAGGAAATATCTATTGTATATAGAGAACTGTAAGTGTCTAGTGATGTAGAGTACAAGATAGGCATGTGAATAGCTAGAATTTATACATGATTACACTACTGAGTTTATACATGATTACACTACTTTAGAATTATTCACATGTCTACTTCTACTCCCTCGTTTCTCCCAATCAATACACAAGGATCCATTCAAGTTATGTTAAGATTCGTGATAAGCCCATAAATGGGTGATTCATGAGAGGCTCTGTGAACATGAGAGTACATGAGTCACAAGCAATTCGTGAATCTATGGAAGCATAGAGATACATGATGATTCATGAAACGCACAAACATGCTGTATCTGATGCTCTCGAGGGGATAACATCTCATAAAAAGATCTATATAGTACCAATCCGTGATAACCATCGTGTCATCATCAAGTAAAGTAATCTATAGCAAGAATATAAATCCTGGCAAGTATGAAATGGTCAGAGAATGTACTCGCTTGATAACTGAATGTCTGAAGAGGATATACTGTCTGAGGAGAGGAGTATGGTTCCTAATCAGAGCAATACAAGTCACAATGTATCCACAATGGTAAAAATAGAGTATACAATGCATACTACATGATTCTAGGTCAATCTGGTCAAAAGTCAAACCTGGTCAATTATAACAGTCAAACTAGGTCACAGGAAGTCAAACTAAGTCAAATAAGGTCAAACTAGTCTAATCTAGGTTAAAGTCAACTCTTGGTCAACATTCTAGTCAAACTAGTCAAGTTATCTAGGGTTTAGTCAATCAATGGTCAGACTAGCCAAATACTAGTCAATATGGTCAAGCTAGGTCAAGTCTAGGTCAATCTAGACTATCTAAGGTACTACACCACAAGGTTAAGGTATAACCAATACCTATACAGTATGCCACATATAAATACATATATATATATAATACCAACCTTAATCCTATATTCAAGCTAATCCCATATTCCAATCTCAAGTCATGACTCGACTCTAAGTATCTAACTTAATCCCATACATATCTTAATCTACATAGGTCTTTCCACAAAACCCAAGTCACAATAATATCTCATATATAGGTCAAACCTAAACCAACTAATTAATAGCCTAGGGTTTAGTCAAATCTTAGTCAACAAGTCCTTCTATATTCATCCAAGCCATCTCTAGGTCAATTAGGTCATGGTTGACCTATAGTTGACTTTGGTCAACAATGGTCAATTTTCTAGTCAATTAGGTCTACTAGTCAAGTTAGGTCAAACATGGCCAGGCTAGTTAAACTAGTCATTTTAGGTTAATCCTAGTCAATTCTAGGTTAATTAGGTCAAGTTTTGACCTATGGTTGACTTTGGTCAACACTAGTCAAACAAGGGTCATTAAGGTACCTAGGTCAAGGGGTCACTTAGACAAATTAGGGTCAACCCCCAATTTGGCCATAGGCTAATAATTAGGTTCCATAGGCTAATACCATTTAGGTTTCTATCTCTATACAATATATATATACACATATATATATATATAACTTTATATTATTTTTTTATATACACATATATATATATATATATATATAACTTTATAATATATATATATTATAATATATATAATATATATTATATATATATATAATATATATATATATATATTATATATAGATATTTATATATATATATTATATATATATATATATCTATATATATATATATATATATATAAAATATATATAAAATATATTATAAAAAAAAAAAATATATATCTAGATATAAAATATATATATATATATAGTTATGTTGCATATATATATATATACAACATAACTACATAGGCCTATAGCCTATGTAATACTCATATACCATAGTATTAGTATATAGTATATATATTATATATATATATATATATATATATATATATATATATTATATATATTATATAATAAACCTATGTATATACAATACATATAGATAGAGGGAGATGAAATGAGAGGGTGAGTGTAAAGAGTGTGAGAGAGAGAGAGATGGGGGCACTGATACAAGGGGGGGGGGTGTTTCCAGATTTCTGGAATCCCAGAAATCAACACACACACACACCTACATATATACCTATACATACATAATACATATACTCATATCTACATATATACAGGTATATACACTCAAATCCCACCTACACACACACATATACATACACTACGTATACATACACTAAAAACATGCAAATCCATGTATAAAATATAACAAAAATCGATTTGAAACTCATCTCTGAAAACTGGGAATTATCCCAAAATCCTGGAAATGGCACTGCGTACTCGACCAATGGGTAAACCCAAATCCGAGTCAAAAATGACCTAAGGTCCGAAACCCAAGGTGGGTAATCGTGTCCCACAGTGTCCCCTAGCATCTAGGGTGCCTGACACAGAGTCTAGACACGACACGACGTGTCCAACTCACTGGAAACCCAATCGGGTAAACACTGATCACACACATATACATAGTGTCGTACACGTATGCAACTCACTCTAGGATACGACACACCACTCACGTGTCTCGTGCTCGTGCACGAAGGTTCGCCTAGGGGTTGTGCACGTGTCCAAGTGCCTGCCCCGTGTCCACGTCACTCCAGGATACGACACGAGATCCGTATCAGTCGTGAAAATACGACTGATGCGCGTGTTCAGACCGCGTCGTGCACGGGTTCAAGTGCCTCGTGTTCGCGATACAGGACACGGCACGTCTCGTGTTCGTGTCCTTATGTTCGCCACATGATGGGCTACACACTCGTGCAGATATGAGGTGTCCACGACTCGTGCCCGTGCGACACGAGTCGCGTATCAGTGAGGAAAACGTGCGCGTGCAGTGCAGTGCGTGTCCAGTACGAGTGAGTTTTCTCACTCGACACGATACGAGAAGTCATGAGACTTTGGGGGCATGTTCGCAGACATTGCCCCTCGTGTCCACCAAGTGTCACCCTTCCACGTGTTGTGTTGTGTCCGCTATCAGTGTCGGGTAGCAGGACACGTGCACAGTCTCGTGCACGTGTGCCGAAGGGTTGTGTGCTCCACACGTGGCACATAGAGCCTTGTGCTCGTGTCAGTGGGTAGGTGGGTGGTTAGGTTCGTGTCTCGGTTTCTGTATCGTGTCCACGATACGTGTGGACACGACACAAAGTGTCAAATAGTAGGGTTTTACAGTGTGCACAGTGTGGTGTTAACAGTGTGTTCGTGTCCTGTTTTGGACACGGACACGACTCGAAGTGTGCTCAGTCAACTAGGGTTGTGTCCTACATGTCTAGGGTTACCCAAAATATATTTTGTTTCACCAAACACAACATTAAAACCTAAGTGGCATTTCACCAAACACTGTTTTTCAAACATGGATAAGTGTCCTATACGGACACCAAATCGAACCTACTTCCTACCAAACTTGACCTACAGTTCCATGGTACCTAGATGCATGCAACTATGAAGAGAAAACACAATTTAATGGGTTTTAGGGCATGTTACCTATGAATGCAAAATCCTCAATAATAGGCCTATTTGAATGAAACCCCCTTCAACTTCCAATGTCCAAAGCTCCACAAATCCTTGCTATAAAGCCATAACTGGTATCCTCTAGTATAGGGAGTCCAATGCAAGAAACTAGGCTCAATTTGAGTCAAAATGATTAATTGGTGAGGGTGTGAAGGTAGAAGGAAAACTAGGTTTTTGTGTATGTAAAAATGGCATGAATGAAGGGGGGGGTGCATATATATGGTGGGGGGTAGGGTTGGCTGCCATGGGGGAGTGTAGGGGTAGGCTTTAGGTCCCTTCCCCTAGCTAACTTAGCCCCTAAGGCTTTGACTAGGTAGATAGATATTTAGGTCTCTAAAATCTAAAAAGTAAGATATCTAGATATTATCAAACCTAGATATTCTAACATAAAGCTAACATCTAACATTAGTCTTCTAGGTTAGTGGCTAACCTCTGGATTAGTGCTAAACTAGGTTAGGAGCTAACATGACACTAATCAACTAATTAAATAATATAATCACATAAATCCAAATAATTCCAAATAAATTCTAATAAATTACCAAAATACCCTTTTGACTAAAAGTGGTAATTGATATTCTAAACACATGGTTAGGCTCACATGGTCATGGTTAGTCTCTAGGTCACATAATATCTAGGGTTACACTAGGTATACACTAGTAGTTAACCAAAGTCATAAGTCGTGACTTAGAAAATAGTTTTAACTAACTAAAATCACCAAAAATTATATCATGACTAAAATACCATTAATAAATAATAAAAATAATAAATTTTCAAAAATATCCCAATTTCAAAAAATTGGGTGTTACACCTCTACTCGAATTACGGCCAAAGATGCGCTCACTATCAAGAGCGGCATTATAGGATTCACGTATGTTCGGCACCTTTGATTCATGACGTCCCTTCGCAGTTCGTCATTTAGGCCTTGTTGGAAGCGTTCACACCATGCTTCCTTGTTGGGCAGGAAGGCGCCGGCAAACTTTGCCAGCTTTGAGAAGCTCGAATCATAATCGTCGACAGACATATTTCCCTGTCGCAGCGTCATGAACTCGTCTTTTTTTTGTCGACGGGCGGTGCGAGGAACGTACTGTTCGAGGAAGGCTTCCTTGAATATTTTCCAGGAAATCGTGGCGTCTGTATCGGCTTCATAGATTTCCTGCTTTTTAGCGGCCCCCAGTCGTACGCCCTCAGTTGCAGCTGTAACGCCGCACAAGTTACTCTCTGGGACCCTTCAATGCTAAGCAGATTAAACAGGTCCTCCATCTCCGCGTGCCATCCCACGATCACATTAGGCTCCGCTCGGCCGTTGAACTTTGGTGGATTCATCTTGCGGAACTCTTTTGCCTTGAACAAGAAGAAGAATTTATCATTTGCGGTTGAGTTTCTTCTTCCTCGTTTTCTTCTTGGTCGCCTTACTTTTCCTCGGGCTCTTCGTCCGTCGTCTTGGTATTGCCCGCCATTCTTCTCACTATTTGAGTCAGGGCATTCATCTGTTTCTGTTGTGCCTCAAATTGGGCTTTGAATTGTGTCTGAAGCTGCTGCTGCTGCAGTTCCATCAACTGTAGCATCTTCTGCATAGTTGTCTCGCTAGGCTCAGTGCTTTTTGTGCTCGACGTACTATCTACTGTTTGGGTTGGGGCGGGATTGTTTCTTTTCTTAGTCATTCCTACAAAACATAGTAAACCCGTTAGTATTTTTGAAAATATCTACGGGCTTACCTGTATGGAACTTTTATTTCACGCAGCATGTCGACAAGCATTCAATCGAGCCATCGCAATAGACATTCCAACAATGAAACATCTTTCAAAAATTCGAGGAAACATAACTGTACTCTGATACCAATTTGTCACGCCCCAAGTCGACAAACCGTTCGTCCCCGGTGTTACTTTGCCGATTCGATCGTCCTCGCTAAGGCGTGATGCCGCACGAGCCTGGAGTTGCGCTCGTGCAAGACAAGATGACAAGTTCTCAAATGGTTATCTTTTGATTTTGATATAAATACGCCAAGTCGAAACTTCACAAATCACATCAGAATATAAGACGCAGTATAGGAAGATAGAAATGCTTTTCATTCATAGCTTGCAACGAAGTGCAAGTCGTAATTTACATTGGATGCCGTTGCGGCTACATTGATTGAACACATAAGGAAATACATTCGACAAGCTGCCTGAACTAACGCTTGCCGTCCCATACATTCGCCCCTTTATACATAAGCCGTCGACTTGAATTGGCTTCAAAATACTTCAGCATAGGAAGAGCTTCAAAATGCCTCTCCGTACTTCAGCTCTAGTTTAGTTGAGCACGCCCGTCACAACTGGGGAAATTGGGGGAATGGGATTAGCACACTTGCTAAGTGGACGAGACGAACCCACTCGTCTAAACCGACTCTGATTGTTAGGGTAGGCATGCTTTAGAGTTGTCTTTCTATTAGAACTAAATGAATTCAGTTCATATTTGTAGCTCCCCTTCCCGAATTTTTTTTAAAATATTTATATTATTATTATCAATATTATCGAGGATGTTGTTATACAATATTATTTATTATTATGGGTTATATTATTTTGTCAAATAAATATATTTATGCGGTCATATCTATACAATAGGCCCTAGACTGAAAATAGATTCTATAATAAAATATGGAATGGTAGAGTGTTAAGTCTATATAGGACACAAGTGCAAATATGGATATGAATATATAGGAATATATTCGTAAGTAATAGGTATATATTGTAATATAATATATATACATATTCGAGGACATATATGTTGTGTATATAGATATACATGGGTATGTAGGTATAGGTATATAAATATAATATACATGTGTATATTTGTATTTGTATATAATATACATTATAAAAATATGTACACACCAAACACTCTGCCCTCCAATATGACTTGTAACACTGCCTAATGCAACGAGCGCAAATGGTGGTGGCCTCTGTTATTATTATGATTATATAGTATAGTGGTGAATTGATTTGAATTGGAATGAAATGAATGTCTAACTGAATTGAATTGGAGTTTAATCCAATTCATTACAATATATATATATGTTGCAAAGTGTGCAACAACAGCAGGCATGCATGCAATCATGCATCAGTTTAGCAAAGTAGTAGTTGTTTGCCATCAGCTTAAAACTTCACGTGCACACCTAGGCCAACCCGGCCCTTGGTCGAACAACCCAACAAGTTGGCAGCAGCCAACTACCTTTCCACACAACCCACACTCTTGAACCCGACCCTTCACAGTAACATAAACCCTCCCCCGCTCGAGAATAACAGAACAGTTTGGTATATATATATCGAGAAGAGCGGCGAGGGAGAGATTAAAAACTCCCAAACTCTAGATGGGACTCGACGTCCGCGCTACCACCCCTCTTCCCATGGGCGACCGCCGGTGAAGTCGCGACAGGGTCGCGCGCGCTCAGACGCACATGCGCGTGCGGAACAGCAGCAGTAGCTGCACAGGTACAACTTCGCTCTCTCGTTTCTCCCTCGTTTCTCAACGGAAATTCGATCCGCAAGTTTGTTTTGGAAAGCCAATATAAACAAGTTTATAACCCAGTAAATAGAATTTGTTATAAACAACATGCTGTCCAGAAATCCAAGGAAAATTTCATCGAAACCCTGCCCCAAAGCAGAGTATCAAAACAGTCCATGAACCCATATTTGAGGATCGTTTCCGAACAATCCAGTCCCATATTAGAAATTCTATTTGAACACCTTTTTAGAAAACTTGTAGGGCTTCGATTCCTTTTTTACGGAATTTAATTTCGTCGACTACATGAAGAGAAATCAGATTGTAAAGTTACCGAAAAACCTGTTTTGAAAATCAAGAAATCGCTCCACACGACGTCCGTCCCGCCATTCCGGGTGACGTGGTCGCGCACCGTAAGTATCGAAAGCTGCGTAACAGTTTTGTGGTCGTGTGGGCTTTGACGGAATTCAAATTGGTCGCGTGTGCGCGACGAATTCGACGCGTATCCGTCGAAATCGCCCCGTATCCGTCCAATGCAAATTCAGTCATAACTTTGTGCACGCTCGTCAGATCGAGACGAAACTTGCGCCAATAGAATCGTATCATTTTTTCTGTCCTGTATGCCAAGTTTGGTCCGATTCTGAGACAGTTGAAATCAACGTCGTTTTGCGGGCCCCATGGTCCCACTCAGCGGGCGATTTGTGCACGGCCCGCCGGAATTCAACTCTGGACATACGGTTGGGTTCGTATCGGGAAACTGGATCTGTAGACATGTAGTTGATGACTTTAGAGACCATTGACTCTGGCACGCTTTTCGGTACAAAGTGGGTCCAATGGCGGACATCGTTTTTGTCCAAAATTACCGTTTTGCCCCTGTGTCCAGAATTGGACGTAAGGACAGGCAATCCTAGCTAATTGGACTATTCTGAGATCATTGGTATTGTTTATTTCAGCTTTTGGGGACTGTTGTACGGGTTTTGACTATAGTGGCACATTGAGTAGATTCTCGGTTTCACCAGCAAAGGACCACAGGCGAGTACAGTTTATTGTTTGCATTTCGATATTGATCTTTACTATATTTCATTGATTGATCATTAGTTATGTGATATTTTTATACTCTATTATAAATTGTGAGTCGGAATGAGAAGTACCAAGGATGTGTGATCCGACCATAGACAGTGCTAAGACATTGTAGACAGTGCTTATTTTCCTGCAAGTAGACATTGTAGACAGTGCTTATTTTCCTGCATAGACATCGTAGACAGTGCTTAGACATTGTAGACAGTGCTTATTTTCCTGCAAGTAGACATTGTAGACAGTGCTTATTTTCCTGCAAGTAGACATTGTAGACAGTGCTTATTTTCCTACAAGTAGACATTGTAGACAGTGCTTTTTCCTGCAGTAGACATCGTAGACAGTGCTTATTTTTCTGCAGACATCGTAGACAGTGCTTTTTTTCTGCAAGTAGACATTGTAGACAGTGAGTAGACATTGTAGACCGTGCGGTGTAGTACCCCAGACCGATCACATATCAAAGGTACTTCAAACGGTGGAAAGTATATTGGTCTATTTATTACTATTGATTTTCTTATGGCTTTACTGATATTTTCAAAACTCATGATTGATGCCTAACCTTTGTCTTATAGTCATTTTCTTTATTTGAAATTGCATTCAGTGAATTGTGCTCGTTCCATTCCTGACTGGAAACCATATTTTTCAGGTTAGCCGATGATTCACTTAGCTTGGGAGTGACGTGTAATTGCAGACGAAAAGCCTAGAGACTAGTTAGATAGATGAGTTGTAGTCATTGTACAAGTTTATATTTTTCTACAAAATGTAAATCTTGTGAATATTGTAAATTAAATTAGTTTGTGAATGAGCATTATTTGTGATTTTGATCTACATGGCCGTGACAGCGTTCTACCGCCGACTCTGCGGCGTAGGCTGGCTTGGACACGTCTCGTATCCGTTTTAAAAAAAAAACGGTGCGGGTCGTGACAAGTTTTTGTGGTGGCCCATGCAGGTCAGTTTTCGCAAATCATGCAACTCGTAACAGTACTTAAGTTAGTCGTACTATTGCGAGCCTGCGACTAGGAAATGCTCATTCACGAATTAGAAATTAATTTAATTTACGAGAATGACTAGGACTAGGAGTCCCTTATACAAATTTACGATGGGTAGTCTAGGCCATGCAATTTAGATGAGGAGTTATTAAGGTTGATTGTTTGTCATATCCCCATAGGTACACTATTATCTCTCGATATGACGACATGATCCAATGTGGATAGATTATTCACTTGGTGAGATCGGGCTTCCTAGGATTGATGAGCTAACTTTGAAAAATTATTCAGTTCCTCCTTTTGGCCTCTTGGATATCATCTCCATACCCTTGTCCAAATTGCCTTTTAGTTCCTATTTTAGCCTAAGAATTATTATTATTATTATTTTATATATATAAATTCTGATTATGTTACCCATGTATAAACCTCGAGTTAGGTTCGAATCAAGTTTTCCTCAAAGGCTTGGGTACATATGAAATAGATACTAGGATATTGTATTTCTGTCTTCGGTTATTCCTCCCTGTTAAACCTTTTATGTTGAAGGGTTGTGAACAATAGACAAATACCTACGCTCTATTTCATAGTCAACATGTTTGAATCTCTAGAAGCTCATGAATTCTTACAGATTTAGTTAAAGAAATGTTAGTTAACTCATAATGGCAGGACAGCAGCGCACTGTCGCCATTTAATTGAATTTTGGAGACTATGGATACACTGCAGCCAGCAGCGCATTGGCGAGACACAACCCCTAGAGGTGAAATTAGTTAAGAAAATATAGGTGATGGGATATTGCCAAAACTATGGCTAGTGGTCCTCTCTTTGATCGCCGTTACCCTTGAGTCAATATTGGATAGGGTTAAGAAGTGTCTGACTTCGTATCATATTTGAGTTACGAAACAAGGGTTTACCACAGCCCGAGTATACGGGCGAGGCGTAGTCCTCGGTGAAATAACTTCAGACGTGATTACAAGTTTATGATACAATGGAGGATAGGGAAATGCCCTGTACGTTCCTTGAGATCCAAAGCCAATATTAGTGGAAGTTCTGCAAGTTGAGTAGCATGCCTCCCAACCTAGCATTCCGCGGTCCTTGTGCCCTATTGACGAGAGAATTAACTGACACTAATAGGTTTACCTGGAATATAGAATTTAGAAGTCCATAATCCATTGGTTGACCAAAGTCTTATGAATAGAAGATAGTAGGATGACTGTATAAGCAAGAACATCAGGTAAGGTTTGATTCTCACAAAACTCGAACTACTTGTGCCTCTTTTCAAAAATCTCGCGTACTTGTATCTTGACTATCTTGACCAACGCTGCTGCTACAGCTTAGTTTTCAAGCTCACTCTATTCTCGAGCTTGATTCGAGGCATATGTTTAGTGGGGACGCCTGCTAACTTATTGTCTAATCAGAATCAGCGTATTATGGTCTGATCAACCATGATGCATTGGGTTCGCTCTTCGTTTAATTACACTACGTGGATGGAGATATATAGGTATCTAGGATCTCATCCGCGACTGCTTGACAATTCCTCTTGAATTATACGTTCGCCCTTGAATCACGTGATTGTATTCAGTAACATCTTTCTTGAACTCTTTATGGTTTTTGTCTTTCACTGGTTCGGAAAGGCAGAAGCTCGTAATTTATCGCGTATCCCCATGGCTATGGTAGTTGTATACACAAGGAAAGTTATCGCCAGCCATGCGATCGAGTTACGCGTTCTCCTCTCGACCCCAAACTGTATCGGGACTTTCAAGCCATCTGAAATTAAGAATGATTAGGGTTTTACCCTTAGTCGTAATGCCAACCCAGGAGACTATCTATTCTCAAGGAACGATTCATTGTGTCTCTAAATATTTTCTTGAATATTGTCTTTACTTTCAACCCTTGTGCCTTGACTCAACCGTCCCTCGACCAAAGCCCACAGTTTAGACATGAGATGAATAGACAAGGCTAAGGTCAAAAATTTACCGTGACTATGGTGGACACTCATCCCGAGATTAGTTTCCAACCAATATTACTCTAGTCATGTAAATTTTATTATTAAGACCTAACTAGTGTTGGAATACCACAGTCACTAGCTTAGCCAATACCATAGCTTAAATATCCAGTCAAATTGTGATATACCAGTTGTCAACAACAATGCATGATCACTGCAGCCCATACTACTAGAACCCTTATGACCATAGTCTGACAGGTTTGACACAACTAAAGTTTCACGACCCAGTTGTCAGAAATCTTTTTAGATGATGTGCCTTAGATCTGGTTACCCCGTCGATAACTCTTGTACCCTATGGATGGGTATGATTCCTCTATTTTATCGACCATGTGTTATTTCACACCCTCGTTTCTCATTTATTGAGGGATGATCATTGACTCGACTTATACCTATCGTATCCCGATATGCCGTGCCTCATTCTTTATTAATAAGAGTCGAGGTACCGTATCCAAACTTTGGAATTCTTCTGATCTCACCATTCCTAAAACCATATCCTAGCCTCTAAGGTGGGTAGACTGTAAGCCTCCTAAAATTTTTGGGATATACAAGGATTTTCGATTGATTAGAATAACTTCCATAGGATGATGATTAGTACCCTTGGACTCCTACTTTTCATTTAGATCATTTTGTGTCCTCGATTGTGCCGTTTATGTTCGGAGCATGAGACCAGTGTTATCTTCCAACAGATTTCATATGCAAGATCTAGACGAGTCCACCTTTATCTAGGTATATCATGTTCCACTCAAACCCTCCCCTTATACTCTATTTTTACGGTACGATTTTCAGGATAGAAAGGACTAGCTATGACCCTCACCATAATACCGGTATACTTTCCAACTTCCATTAGAATCTCAACCTTGACTCGAACCTTTCGACCCAATATATGGTTGTGATCGACTGGAAGCCCACTACGCACATGTCACCAGTGTGCCATTTAATTGTGTCTTTCGTGCTACTTAAACACAAAAGTCACGGAAGGCGCATCTTCAGGGCTTACAAAACCTATTTAACCAATCCGACTGCCCAACAAGCTCAACTACTTGGGTGGAAAACTATTCTAGGTTACCCTAACCTAGTAAAAACAGTTTATAGTTGGGACCTTGTTCAGTCCATATAGATTGAGATTCAAGGTTCATCCAACCAACGAGTGAGATCCAAATAGGAAACCCATTAAGGCCCAGTAAAACCCCTCAAGACAAACCCCGTAGTTGGTCTATAAAACCGAACCAACTGAGATGGGTCCTTACACCTATTATGTAGTCTCCACCTCTTAGAACGTGAAGCCATTCGTAAACATATTCCATTTATCTGGAGGTCGAGATACGATCTTGTATTGGACTTATATCCCTTTGTTCGTAAGTTTAAATAACTACGGAAAAGGTCGCAACCTTGATTTCCCAAATTTCGTTCTATTGTGAAACCTTGTTTAGGATTTTGGGAGCAGAATTTCTGCATTGCATGGATTGCAGGCCACTCTAAGTAGCGAAGGGTTCTTCGAGGTAGCAAGTGACTGGACTAGAGTAGCCCGATTTAGCGAATAAGACTATAGGTTCATATATACCTTCCTATCTGTATTATTGTATATTCTCGACCGCTCCTTAAACTTATAATTGCTCCTGATTGTTCGCCCTTATTCTCCTGCACTTCCTATTGCAGGGAGAAGAAGGTCATACTTAATAGAATTCACCAATATTTCTTAGCTACTTGTATAAATTTGTTGATTGTTAGATTTTGGATTGCTGGATAGATAGGAGAGGGTGGTAGATGACTTACGCCTAGATATATGTCGGTAGAATTGTTAGAAACTAGTTAGAAAATTTTGAGATTTTAGTGACCCGTGTTTCAAGGGAGTAGTGGCCTAAGGTGGGTAGAAGTTCTCGAGGTTTCGTAAATACCAAATGATTAGAGAAGGCCATAAATATTTTTGGAAGAATTAATTCGAAGAGAATGGTAATAGTGGATTTACTCTATTTATTATTATATTTTTGGCATGTTTATGAGTTAGAATTTCGAGGACGAAATTATTTTAAGGTGGGTAGATTTGTAGCTCCCCTTCCCGAATTTTTTTAAAATATTTTATTATTATTTATTATCAATATTATCGAGGATGTTGTTATACAATATTATTTTATTATTATGGGTTATATTATTTTGTCAAATAAATAATATTATATGCGGTCATATCTATACAATAGGCCCTAGACTGAAAATAGATTCTATAATAAAAATATGGAATGGTAGAGTGTTAAGTCTATATAGGACACAAGTGCAAATATGGATATGAATATATAGGAATATATTCGTAAGTAAATAAGGTATATTATTGTAATATAATATATATATATATATACATATTCGAGGACATATATGTAATGTGTATATAGATATACATGGGTATGTAGGTATAGGTATATAAATATAATATACATGTGTATATTTGTATTTGTATATAAATATACATTATAAAATATTACACACCAAACACTCTGCCCTCCAAATATGACTTGTAACACTGCCTAATGCAACGAGCGCAAATGGTGGTGGCCTCTGTTATTATTATGATTATATAGTATAGTGGTGAATTGATTTGAATTGGAATGAAATGAATGTCTAACTGAATTGAATTGGAGTTTAATCCAATTCATTACAATATATATATATGTTGCAAAGTGTGCAACAACAGCAGGCATGCATGCAATCATGCATCAGTTTAGCAAAGTAGTAGTTGTTTGCCATCAGCTTAAAACTTCACGTGCACACCTAGGCCAACCCGGCCCTTGGTCGAACAACCCAACAAGTTGGCAGCAGCCAACTACCTTTCCACACAACCCACACTCTTGAACCCGACCCTTCACAGTAACATAAACCCTCCCCCGCTCGAGAATAACAGAACAGTTTGGTATATATATCGAGAAGAGCGGCGAGGGAGAGATTAAAAACTCCCAAACCCTAGATGGGACTCGACGTCCGCGCTACCACCCCTCTTCCCATGGGCGACCGCCGTGCGCGCCCTCGGCGCGCCGCGCGTGACCGCTGACCGCCGACGAAGTCGCGACAGGGTCGCGCGCGTCAGACGCACATGCGCGTGCGGAACAGCAGCAGTAGCTGCACAGGTACAACTTCGCTCTCTCGTTTCTCCCTCGTTTCTCAACGGAAATTCGATCCGCAAGTTGTTTTGGAAAGCCAATATAAACAAGTTTATAACCCAGTAAATAGAATTTGTTATAAACAAACATGCTTCCAGAAATCCAAGGAAAATTTCATCGAAACCTTGCCCCAAAACAGAGTATCAAAACAGTCCATGAACCCATATTTGAGGATCGTTTCCGAACAATCTAGTCCCATATTAGAAATTCTATTTGAATACCTTTTTAGAAAACATGTAGGGCTTCGATTCCCTTTTTACGGAATTTAATTTCGTCGCGCAACGTAAGCATCGAAAGCTGCGTAACAGTTTTGTGGTCGTGTGGGCTTTGACGGAATTCAAATTGGTCGCGTGTGCGCGACGAATTCGACGCGTATCCGTCGAAATCGCCCCGTATCCGTCCAATGCAAATTTAGTCATAACTTTGTGCACGCTCGTCAGATCGAGACGAAACTTGCGCCAACAGAATCATATCATTTTTCCGGTCCTGTATGCCCAGTTTGGTCCGATTCTGAGACAGTTGAAATCGACGTCGTTTTGCGGGCCCCATGGTCCCACTCAGCGGGCGATTTTGTGCACGGCCCGCCGGAATCCAACTCTGGACATACGGTTGGGTTCGTATCGGGAAACTGGATCCGTAGACATGTAGTTGACGACTTTAGAGACCGTTGACTCTTGTACGCTTTTCGGTGCAAAGTGGGTCCAACGGCGGACATCATTTTTGTCCAAAATTACCGTTTTGCCCCTGTATCCAGAATTGGATGTAAGGACAGGCAATTCTAGCTAATTGGACTATTATGAGATTATTGGTATTGTTTATTTCAGCTTCCGGGGACTGTTGTACGGGTTTTGACTATAGTGGCACATTGAGTAGTTCAGATTCTCGATTTTACCAGCAAAGGACCACAGGCGAGTACAGTTTATTGTTTGCATTTCGATATTGATCTTTACTATATTTCATTGATTGGTCATCAGTTATGTGATATTTTTATAGTCTATTATAAATTGTTGAGTCGGGAATGAGAAGTACCAAGCATGTGTGATCCGACCATAGACAGTGCTTAGACATTGTAGACAGTGCTTATTTTCCTGCAAGTAGACATTGTAGACAGTGCTTATTTTCCTGCAAGTAGACATCGTAGACAGTGCTTAGACATTGTAGACAGTGCTTATTTTCCTGCAAGTAGACATTGTAGACAGTGCTTATTTTCCTGCAAGTAGACATTGTAGACAGTACTTATTTTCCTGCAAGTAGACATTGTAGACAGTGCTTATTTCCTGCAGTAGACATCGTAGACAGTGTTTACTTTTCTGCAGTAGACATCATAGACAGTGCTTATATTTTTGCAAGTAGATATTGTAGACAGTGAGTAGACATTGTAGACCGTGCGGTGTAGTACCCCAGACCGATCATATATCAAAGGTACTTCAAACGGTGGAAAGTATATTGGTCTATTTATACTATTGATTTTCTTACGGCTTTACTGATATTTTCAAAACTCATGATTGATGCCTAACCTTTGTCTTATAGTCATTTTCTTTATTTGAAATTGCATTCAGTGAATTGTGCTCGTTCTATTCCTGACTGGAAACCATATTTTTCAGGTTAGCCGATGATTCACTTAGCTTGGGAGTGACGGTGTAATTGCAGACGAAAAGCCTAGAGACTAGTTAGATAGATGAGTTGTAGTCATTATACAAGTTTATATTTTTCTGCAAAATGTAAATCTTGTGAATATTGTAAATTAAATTAGTTTATGAATGAGCATTATTTGTGATTTTGATCTACATGGCCGTGACAACGTTCTACCGCCGCCGACTCTACGGCGTAGGCTGGCTTGGACACGTCTCGTATCCGTTTTAAAAAAAAATGGGTGCGGGTCGTGACAATATTCGATAGCCATCTTTGCGTAATAAAGCATACAGTGAACCATAGCAGTTTATCATATTTCTTACCACGGCCGTGCTCGTCCCTGCATAAAAACAGAGATAATATTTACACCTGCATAAGACAATAGGTGAGCATGCTACTATCTTATATGCAGTCATTGATGTTACACATCACGTGGGACTATCTCAACGATATTTTGGCCCACTCAGTCTAGGTTGCAAGCCTGACTGACGGTCCCGCAATACATCAGTGCCGAAGCACGATTATTCATTCCCCCTAGGTCGATTCGATTTCGATGCCCCGGATAACGATTCGAGGAAAATATCAACTTGTGCACAAGCTGTCCATGACCATGCCAATGCGTGAACAGTTTAACATATGCAACAGTTTTGTATAGCGCGGACAGTATTGAACGGCATTATCATTTCCCCCAACTTATGCAACGATTTATTTTTCCCCAAGTCGTACTCCCGATTTAGCATCCCGTAGGCACCAAATTGTCTGAGGCATCATAGCCCACGATCGACGTATTATAATTTTGCAGCACGTAAAATAGTCTATCTTTTTACTAGAACCTTAAACTTTCTGGTTTATGTGATAGACTTGTATTTTCAGAGTAAATTTCTCTAAATCGATACGTTTTCCCGAGTTCTTGGACTTAGTGGATTGGCATGCAATTAACTTGGCATCGTTCGATTTGAATGAATTCGAAGCAAGGAATAAGTTTGTGGGACAGAATAGAAAGAAGGGGCCGAATCACCCACCGATTACTTTGCTTCGTGCGGGTCGTCGAAGCGATACGCAACGTCAATCCTTAGTTACGCAAGCTCCTGCAATGGCACTAACACTTTGTTAGATTTTCTTCTTTTTCCTTTGTATCAAAATTTGTAATTGCATCCATGAAAACGACGCGAAAGCACTTCAATCAAGCCCAGCGGCAAAGCTCCAAGAAAACCATACAGCGGTCCGGTCCCGTCGAAGGGACTCTTATAGAGAGCTCACTCGCCGAGACGCAGCCCGCTGCATCTAGGACTTATTCCAACATAAGTCGTTCCATTAGTTGGATCGATTCTCGTAACTTCCGTCCAAATCGATTTGAATCGATGCCGCAAGGCATTAACATTTACCAAGATTAGCGATCGAGTCAGATGGCCATCTAAGTTCCCGGCCGATCTGACTCGACGTAAGCATATTATGAAGTTCCGTCGCTGATCGAAAGCGGGGCTACATGTCACATAGTCACTTTTCTACTTAAAATCAATACTGTACCAATTGGGCCTTCACTAAATTCTAGGATTAAAGTATGTTGTAACCCTTCGTGTTAGCTTTCCGACACTTCAAACGGATCATATTTTCGTGTCCGGAAGCTCCCGAAATTGCGAAAACACCGAAACGCATTCGTCTTTCGTACAGCTGACACTCAAATATTCTACAGAAAGTTCTAGAACGAATTTGCTTATTAAAATATATATTTGGAAAGCTAACTTCGATACGCTTCTTTCAAAAAAATGGAAGATTAATCGAAGTCTTGAGCTAGGACTTATGGCATTTCTAAGTTGCTTCGGCTACTAAAAATGTGGATAAAAATTATGACGAATTTAGGTTGTTTTGGACAAAAGAAACAAATGTAGGCCAAGATACTTGGATACCAATATAGCTATCTAAATAAAACTCATTCTAACCATCCTAACTAAGATCAATCCACTCTCTAACCATCCTAAAACTGAAAGAAAACCACAAAATAGCCTATTTGTAAAAACACAAATACATGGGGGTATCATATATTGGAAACTCCACAAGTAGGACACCAAACCTATTCAAACTTCCTAAATAGGACTCCAAAGAGCCTCAACTTAAATCTAATGGTTGTACATGCATGGGGGTGGATCCTATAGATTCAAATCTAACTAAAATGCAAGGAAAATTAAAATAAGAGATGGTTATACCTATTAGAAGTATGATCCCAATGATACACTCAAAGGACACGGTTCCGACACGAAAGCTCCTCCAAAATAGACATCCTTCTTTGCTCCTTGCTCCCAATCCTTGCTAGCACGTCCTCCTTGGTTGAATGAGAAGAAATGATGGAAGATTGGAAGAAGAATGGAGGGATTTGGAGATCAAAATCAAGAGGAAAGCTCTCAAGTTTGGAGAAGAACACATTTGGGGAAAAAAAGGCAAGTGTGAAATGAAAGAGAGGTACACCTCTCCCCCTATAGGTGGCTGTCCATACATGCCCTAATGGGCCTATGTGAAATGTCCAAGATGCCCCTACAAGTCTCCTTTGGGTCAACTTAAGTCATGACAAGGTTTGTGGTCAAAAATTAAGTTTAAGTCTCTAATTTAACCATTCTAAGCAAGTGGGATTAGTCTAATGACACTAACTTAATTAGTGGGGTTTAGGGCCATGTCTAACTAATCTTGGGGTCCCAACTAGAGTCTAAGCTACCCGGGTCACTAACACAAGTCGAAACGAGATAAAAATTGAACCCGACTTAACAAATCCCATAAAATCAATATTAAATAAAAAATTCCCAAAATATTAAATATAAAAATGACCAAAATCACAATACATTAATTTAAATATTATTATCTAAAATTCACCAATTAATCAAAATTCTAAATAATTCAAAAGCCATAAAATAACCAAAATACCCTTGGCCTAAAAAGTGGTAATTAGCTAATCTAATCACATGGGTTAGGCTTCCAAGATCATGGTTAGTCTCTATGCTAAGTAGCTCTAAGGTTACACTAGCAAAAGGGCAAAATCACAATACACTAATTTAATGATATTAAAAATAATCAAAATTCACCAATAAATCAATAACATGGTCAATTTTACAAAAGTTTAAAATTATCCTCATTTTAGAAAAGTGGTGGTTACACAGCCAGAGGGATTCTGTGAGAAGGGTAAGTCATATTTGGTATGTCGATCGGTTGAGGAACGTTTGTTATCGAAAATGCAACAAGTTTGGATTAAACTTTTGTGTTTAATTACAAACAAAATATTATACAATATGGGACTTAGATGTAGTCCTCGGAGTACACATTTATTTTTATCTGGGAACTGAGTGGTAATGCGTTGACTCCGTTGACGATCTGACGACGATCTTAAATTCTCTGAAGGTCTGTGTCGCTCAGGATGCTGGAGCGTTTGAGGAGAAGTAGACATTACGTGTCTCTTCTTGTCTCTGTCTGTCCCTTTGAAGAAGGAATGATCCCTCTATTTATAGGTAGCAGAATGATCTGCTCATGTGCGCATTTGTAGGATGCATCTGCATGTAGGAACGCCATGTGGTTTATGTTGTGGGACACATGGATGATGCGCCATGAGTTGAAGCTAAATTTGTTGAACTACTCTGTTGGGCTACGGTGGAGCTAACACGTGACAGTTGTGAGATTCGTCTGTGTTGAGATATTGGGTGTTTAGCATCCATTCTTGAGCAGAACCGAGTCAAAAGACACGTAGCACATGTCTGTGGCTCAAAGATCTTGGATTTTATAGGGAGAATGATCTGTCAGGATGCGCCTAGGATATGGTGCATGGGACGACTTGGTTTATAACTTTTAGTGGTCACAAACAAGTCTGGGCACATGGCTTCTGAGGCGCATGCAGAGATTTCTTAGGCACATGGCTACAGAGGCGTATGCGAGTGATGGGCTAGCCACGTGGCAAGGACAGTTGTAGCCGACAAAAGCAAGTAAGATGATGCTGACGTTAGTGGTTCTTCATTTTCTGTAAAAACTAGCCAATCATTCAGTCTTTGGGGAGCGTGCTGCCAACTTTATCACATAGAATTAAATACTTGATGGGCGACGAGTTAAAGTGGGCACATCAGCTCGTACCCCACTAGGCGCATGGGTCTATGTCCCATTGGGTGTATTGGTATAGAGCACATGGTGTTGACGGCACATCTACCATATGGCACATCCTCTCTAGCCCGCCAGTTGCGTTCTTTGAGTTATTGATGGTTGTTTTGACTTGGCTGAATTCGAAGAGGCATATTCATCGACATTAATACAAATTCATTGCACATAATGTGAGAAGACTGCCACTTGACGCATGGGCGAGAGTTGCCCCGACCTATAAATAGCTTTGTAAAGATTTCTCATTTTTACTTAGTCTTCTTTCATGGAGACGAACTCGATCGGTCCCTGCCTTGGCGAGATACTGCTCGACGATTTGTTGATCTCCTCATTCGAAGAAGTTTGCCGATGAACTCCTTCAGAAGACGAAGATGTGCCGAGTTGGTTGTTCATGTTCGTGTCCTTTACCATCGGCCCTACTTTTGTACAGGCCTGTGAAGGTGCTTGTTGTATCCAAATATCGGAACCGTCGTGTCTTGACTTTTTGTTAGGCTGGATGAGGCACAGGCTGAAGGTGCCTATTGCATCCAAAGATCGGGACTGTCGTGCTCCGATTTTTGTTAGGCTGAAAGAGCCACTCCTCCTGCTAGAGTGCCCGCACGTTGACGAGGAAGTGATTCGCTCTGGCTATGCATACGCTGAGATGATAGACTGATGCGCCTAACTAAGACATCAAGTGATGCGCCTGGTTGTAGCTGACATGATGCGCCTGACAAGTGATGTGCCTAGCTGTAGCTTTTAGGCTTTTTTTCTTTCTTCTCTTTGTAAAAGAATCTCCTTTGTAAAGAGTCTTTTAGTCATGTAATAGACTTCTATATGAAATAAAAGTCCATTTTTTGTCTCATTGCTGTTCGATGTTGTGTCAAGTGTTCTTCTTGTAGGACCGTTGAGCACCTCTAGAGGGGGTGAATAGAGTGAGTGCGAGTGCAGCAAAAAAAATTACCACTTAAAAATTAAAAGCAGATAACTATGGCAGTAAATAAAGAGACAATAGATAAATACAGCAAGAGATTAGAGAATCAAACTCAGTGAACACCGCGATATATACTGGTTTTCCTCTTGGATGACTAATCCAGTCGTAGGTACTCTTGTCCACTGTTAATCTACTATTCACAAGCTAATTGAGAGCTTGCAGTCCCTTTGCAACACCGTGCTTGGTGACAAGTGCACGACCAACTTCACAACACCATGCTTGGTGACGAGCGCACGATCGGCTCCAAAAACAGAGATGATTTCTGAACTTAAACGACCTCTTTACAACCCTGAGAACCAAAGAACTCTAAATCGAATCGATATTACTGGCTTTGGCTAAGAGATGTATATGTGGAGTATGAAAACTTTAGTACACTGAAAATACTTTAGGAATAGATAGAGAGAAGAAATGATGAATGATTTGAAATGGAATTTTTTTTCTATTTATAGGTGTTTTTGAGAACCGAACTCGGGCAGAGTTCGAGAGGAGTTCGGATGCAAAGATTTTGCAAACGAATATTGCATGCAGATTTGAAGGTAACAAACATTTGAATTTGAACCGACCGAACTCGGCCCGAACTCGGCCAGAGTTCTGTCTAAGTTCATATAGTACTTAGAAGAATGTTTTGTCAAATTCTATTGCATAGGATAAATGAAACTTTTGGTAAGTAGACTTTGGATGATTGGGTAGGATTTATAGGAAAGTGGACTGTGAATAACCTAAGCCTACCCAGTCGATTTTACAATTTGTATCCTAGACTCAATAAAGGATAAAATACATAATAAACTGTAAAATGACTCAGACTGATTCCAGTGCATAAGTGCTTCGAGATGATGATTTGCATGCTTGCTAATGTTAGTACACTCTCTGATATTGAATTCACTTGACCTGAAATATTAGCAGTAGTTTGTATATTTTGTGTTAACTTAAGTCATTGTTGATTTATCAAAATTGGATGTGACCATTAGGTAATGAGCCTACAATCTCCCCAATTTTGATAATTGACAAACTTGAGTCTATACCAAAATATATCTAATAATTTGAAATAAAATACCCGACTTGTTTGATTTGTTTAAAAGATTTGGATTTGGTATTGCTCTTTCTCTTCCTTTGTCATGTTCAAAATGTTTTGGCTCCCCCCTGATGTGTGAAGCCAATATTATTCACCAGAAGACAAAGAAAGATGATAGAATAATATCCATATGACAAGTCGTAGCAAAAAGTAAACTAGAAGTAGCAGTGAGAAATAAAATAACTGAAATATCATAATATCACTAGAATAAGATGCAACTAACATAAACTGCATAAGTCATAAGTCAAAAGTTTATTACTGTCAAAAAGTCTAATAAAAAGTCTAACTCGAAAGTTTAGAATGGTACATCATCAAAAAAAACTACATAGATCATCATCTAGCAAGTTCATCCAAAAACCACTAACTGTAGTCCCACATCACAGTGGCGTATCATCACCTCCAGGAGCATCCGGTGGAAAGTAAGCTGTAGTAGGATCGAAATGAGCAAAGGTAGCCTCATCATCGAACCTCGGACCAGAGAATCTAGGGTGATGGATCATCGGAACAGGATGAGTGGGATCACAAGATAGACTCCAGTGTATATCAGTTACTATTCTGCAACACCTGTGCTTGGGTGATGTGGCGGAACTCAGAGTCAATGTAACTCTAATAATGTTGTGCGGAGAGGGCAACAAAGTCATCAAAGCGCTGATAAAATCCTGGGTCGAAGCCAGGAGCAGGGGCTGGAGCAGGAGCCTGAAGGTCATTATCATGAACAGGAGCAGCAGGTTTAGCACCGGGTGGAGGAGGAGGTTGGGGTACAACCTAGCTCTACTAAGCTCAGTAGCAGGAGAGGAGAAAGGACAGAGTTGAAGATTAATTTCAAATCTCTTGAAGATAGATGCCAGGTGCATGGGGTAAATAAGGTTACGCTCCGTACTTCTGCAATTGAGCATCCTGGACATAACAGTCTTAGGGATGGAGAAAAGAATGCCAAAGTGAATATGATACATCGCAGATAATTCTATAAAGGTGATCTCGTCAGAAGATCCCTTTTTCGAAAGTAAAGCGAAGAAGATAAAGCAATGTAGTTCATAGAAGTGCTGATTCAAATATTTTGAATACACCCTACGTGGGATAGGACGAGGGTGACACATCAATTCTTTGAAGGAGTCAAGGGTGACACCTTCGGGAAACTGGACATGGTTAATATCCACCAATGCTTCACCAATATCAGGAACATGAAATATTCATTGATATTAGTGGCATTGAACTCAAGTTCTTGTCCAACAACACAAGAATAGAAATTGCCGTTATCTTTTACTTACAAGTTGTAGTAAAACATCCTAACGGCATTATCATATATATTCTCAGCAACTTCAAAAAAGTCCCGAAATCTAAGTAGGTTAAATGTATGAGCATATTCAGAAAATATGGTGAAGTTAACAGAAGATCCAGCATAGATTTTACGACCAGAAAAGGAATCAAACCAAGATTGAAAAATTTTCTGTCAGAAAATATTCCAGGGTCATAGTTGTCTTTATCAGAGGGACGAGATGGACTAAAACATTCGTTGGGACATAGTTAGATGATGATGATCCTGCTTGGGAGGCATCAATCTTTCTCTTTTTGGCTTTGGGTGCCATAGAATGAAAAAGAGAAGATAGATGAATACCTTTGGAAGAAAGGAAGAATGAGATGAAGAAGATGAAGGAGATTGTTTGCCATTAAAATTTTTTGATTGCAAATTTCAATTACAAACAGAACAATATTACAATGTAGGACTTAGATGTAGTCCTAAGAGAACACTTTTGTTTATCTGGGTCTCTGTGTCGATAGAGCGAGTGATAATGCGTTGACTCCGTTGACGATCTGACGACGGTTCTCGGTTCTCTGAAGGTCTGAGTTGCTCTGGGTGCTGGAGCTTGCGGAGAGGAAGAAGACGTTGAGTGTCTGTATCTGCCTCTCTCACTGTGTGTAGGTCTCTGTCTGTAGGTATGTCTCTCTGTGTGTGTGTAAGAAGGAGGTGATCCTTTTATTTATAGCTTACAGGCTGGCTGCTCATGCGTGCAAATATAGGATACGCCTGTACGTGGGGACACCACGTGGTGATTGCGGATAAAGGCGCATGGGCGATGCGCTCTGATTGAGGAGTTGAACCCTTCCTGTTGCCTTTATGGGCTGCGGCCGAGCTGATACGTAGCAATGGAGAGGATCTTTCAGTTGCTGAGATCTTGGGTGATTAGCACCCCTTCATAGGCTGAATCGAGTCAAAGGACACGTGTCGTAGGTCCATGGTTCGAAGATCTCGGATTTGGAGGAGAGTGATCTGGTAGGATGCGCCTGGGATTGGGCGCATGAGTTGACTTTGGCTTATAACCTTTAGGAGTCACGAACCAGTCTGGGCGCATAGCTTTTGAGGCGCATGCGGGGCTTCAGTAGTGACTTGACTTCTGTCTTTAGGGATCAGAGAAAAGTCTGAGGTGTTTGGATTTTGAGGCGCATGCAGAGATTTGGGCGCATGGTTGCGAAGGCGCATGCGAAATGGTTGGACGGCTACGTGGCTTGTAACCGCCAGAGGAAAGTAATGATTATGCTGACGTCGGCGATGCTTCGTTTTCTGAAAAAGCTGTCAACTGTTCAGTCCTCGGGGACTGGCTGCTGTCGTGTCAGACTTCAGCATTTAATGTTCTTTGACGGGTGATGGGCTGTTGAGTTGGCACATCGACCTGCATTTCACTAGGCGCATGGGGGAGCATGGGCGCATCCTTATAAGGCGCTTGGTGCTGATGGACGCGTCAGTATGATGTACGGTCTGACCGGCACATCCGTTTGTATGATGCATCTTTATTGGTCCGACTGTTACGTTCTTCGAGTGCTTTAAATAGCCGTTTTTGACTTGGTTGAATTCGAAGCGTCA
The DNA here is from genome assembly GCA_029216955.1 of Iris pallida. Lineage (NCBI taxonomy): Eukaryota > Viridiplantae > Streptophyta > Magnoliopsida > Asparagales > Iridaceae > Iris > Iris pallida. The sequence goes on from JANAVB010013308.1 coordinate 52,055, forward strand.
GGTTCATCACCATTAATGCAAATTTATTGTATGGGATTCGGAGAGCCAGCCACTTGGCGCATGGGTTTGATTTGCCCGACCTATAAATAGTGGCAAAGAGAGAGTTTGCTTCTCGTTCTCTCACGTCCTCCCGAAATGAGCTTGTTTGCTCGAGCACATTCTGTTGATGAGATGCTCCCGAGGGTGAAGATGCGACGCATTGTCTTCGTTGATGTACTTGAAGTTGACTGTTACATCCAAAAGTCGGAGTCGAGGGCTTTTAAGGCAGGCGGAAGGTGCCGGTTGTATCCAAAGATCGGGATGCTCGAGCCTCGTCTCCGTTATGCTGGAAGAGCCGCAGATCGGAATTGTGGTGCTCTGATCATCTTTCTTGGGCTTTGGGAGAGCCCCTCCTCCTGCTAGAGTGGGTGTTGCCCATTCTTGTTGTGTTGAAAGCTGCTCCTTTAGCCGCGGGTCGATTGCGGTGCTCTCCTCTTCCTTGAGCTTTGGAGAGCTCTTCCTCCAGCTAGGGGGTTGATTGTCCACCCTTGTTATGCTCAATAAATGCTTTATTAGTCGAAGCATTTGATCGGGTCGAAGTAAGGTACATATGTTGAGACTTCATGATGCGCCTGACTGAGACGCTGAAGGGATGCACATAACTGAGCTGCTGAAGGAATGCGCTTGGCTGAGACGCTGAAGAGATGTGCCCGTCTGAGACGCTGAAGTGATGTGCCAAACTGAGAGCACATGGCGGTTGCTGCGCCTAGCTGTAGACTTAGGGTCTTTTCTTTGTAGAAATTCTCCTTTGTACAACCCTTTTTTAGACATGTAATAGACTTTTATATGAAATAAAAATCTTCTTTTAATGTCTATACTTTTGCTGTTTGCTGTGCCAAGTACTCATCTAAGCTCCCTGACGCATGTAATGTAAGGTGCATAGGATTTATGGTCCTAAAATTCTATGCTTCTACAAGACCCCCTTCAAATTTTTCAAAACTTTTTGTCAAGTTTTGGAATACTTTGAATAAGAAGCATGGTGGTGTCTTCAACGGGGCGCATGACTGTTCGGGCGCATGGTTATGCCGCGCATCAGTGATGGGGCGCATGCTCCTCTCAGTTAATGCAAATGATAACGCTTCGAAGTAACCAAAAAGATTAATGATGATCTTTTTTGGATTATTTGCAGTTATCACTTCACAAAACCCAAGGCGGCAGCTGATGTCACCCTTCATCGGTTCACGCGTGTGACTAAGCCTATAAATAGGTGTCTGATGGAGAGAGAGAGAGAGTTCTTCCTCTCTTTGCTTTCTCTTTTAGAGTTCTTCTTCAAAACCCTAACTTCTTCTTTCACGAAATGGCCCCCAAAACTCCTCGTGGTGGTGCTGGCAAGGGGAAGGAGCCTGCGCAGTTCGTCGAGGAGGACGCTCTTTGTTTGCCATTAAAATTGTTTGATTGAAAACTTTAATACAAACAGAACAGTGTTACAAATGTAGGACTTAGATGTAGTCCTAGGAGTACACTTTTGTTTAAGCTGGGTCCTTAGTGCCAATGGAGCGAGTGGTAATACGTTGACTCCGTTGACCGGCTGACGACGGTTATCGGTTCTCTGAAGGTGTGGGTTGCTCTGGGTGCTGGAGCTTGCTGAGAGGAGGAAGACGTTGAGTGTCTGTATCTGCCTCTCTGGTGATTCCTCCTATGTTCGTTGTGGATTCTGTCTGTTGTCCGTGGGTGAGAAGGAAATGATCCCTTTATTTATAGTTTTGCAGGCTGACTGCTCATGCGCGCATGTAGGATGCGCCGGTATGTGGGAACGCCACGTGGAAGTTGCTGATGGGGGCGCATAGATGATGTGCCCTGATTGAGGGGAGAACTCTTCATACTGCTGTTGTGAGCCGGCACGTAGCAGAGGAGAAGATCTTTCTGTTGCTGAAATCTTGGACGAGTTGAGTCAAAGGACACGTGTCATCGACCCATGGCTCGAAGATCTCAGATTTGGGGGGCAGTGATCTGGTGAGCTGCGCCTTGGATCTGGGCGCAGGAGGAGGCTGCGGCTCATAACCTTTAGGAGTTACAAACCATTTAGGGTGCATGGCTTTTGAGGCGCATACAGGTGACCTTCCTTCTGTCTTTCGGGATCAGAGATCAGTCTGGGGTGCATGGCTTTTGAAGCGCATGCAAAGCTTCAACTGGAGACTCTTCTTCTGTCTTAGGGATCAGTGAAGGGTCTGAGGCGCATGGCTTTTGAGGCGCATGCTGGTTTGGACGTATGGCCGTAGAGGCACATGCGGATTTGGACGCATGGCCGTAGAGGCGCATGCGGTGGCCACGTGGCAGTAGCCGTCGGGATAGAGTCATGATGATGCTGACGTTGCCGACGCTTCGTTCTCTGAAAAAGCTGTCAACTGTTCAGACTTTGGGAAGCGTGCTGCCAACTCTGGTGTCAGTTCAGCATTTAATGTTTGTGACGTTCGATGGACAGCTGAGTGGGCACATTGGTTGGTGTTCTACTTGGCATGGAGATGTGAGGGCACATCCTCTGTGATACGCCGGGTACTGTAGGGCGTGTCTGTACGATGCGCCTGATGTAGGGGCGCATCCGTGTGATGTGCTGTTTGGCTGGCGCATCCGACATGTCCTTTAATGACGCGGCTGTCTCGCTCCTCGAGTGCTATAAATAGCCGTTTGGCTGAATTCGAGGCGTTCGGTTCATCCATTTAATGCAAATTCATTGCACAGAATTCGGAGAGTCATCTACTTGGCACGTGGGTTTGATTTGCTCGGCCTATAAATAGTGGCATGGAAAGAAGGTTTGCTCCTCATTCCCTCACGTACTTCCAACATGAACTTGGATATGTGGGTGCATTCTGTTGACGAAGTGCTCCCGAGGGTGAAGATGAGATGTCGTGTTGTCTTCGATGCTCTTGAAGGTGACTGTTACATCCAAAAGACGGAGTCGAGGGCTTCTGAGGCAGGCGGAAGGTGCCTGTTGCATCCAAAGATAAGGATGTTTGGGCCTCGTCTCCGTTATTCCGGAAGAGCCGTAGATCGGAATGGCGGTGCTAGGCTCTCTCTTCCTTCAAAGTGGGTGCCGCCCACTTTGATTGTGTTGAAAGCTCCTTGTGACATGATTTCGATCACGGTCTTCCTTGGTCTTTGGAGGCTCTTTCGAAACCTCCCCTGGCCACAGCATTTGCGGTGCTCTTCTCTCCCTTGGTTCCAGCCAGAGGGTTAAATGCTTTGCTTGGCGAAGCACTTATCAGGCGAGCCTGGCTGGAAGAGCGACACATAACTGGGCTCTGCTCGGCCAGGTGAGCCTGGTTGGAAGAGTTGCACAGAACTGAGCTGCTGAAGGGATGCACATAACTGAGCTGGATGCACATAACTGAGCTGCTGAAGAGATGGTAGGATGCGCCTGGCTGGAGGCGCATGACATCTGCTGCGCCTGGCTGACAGCGCATGGTGACTGCTGCGCCTATCGAAAGGCGCATGGTGGTTGCTGCGCTTATCTGGAAGGCGCATGGTGGTTGCTGGATGTAGATCTAGGATCCTTCCTTTGTAGAAATTCTCCTTTGTACCATCTTTTCTAGACATGTAATAGACTTTTTATATATAAAATAAAAAGTCCTTCTTCGAATGTCTATGGATTATTCGATTAGCTGTCTGAGTTCTGGCGCATATAATGCCTGGCGCATGGGCTTTCTGGTTGTGAAATTCCATGCTTCTACAAGACCACCTTCAAAGTTTTCAAAACTTTTGAATGAGTTTTGGAATACTTTGAATAAGAAGCATGGAGGTCAGGGCATATAATTTTTGGGCGCATGCTTGTTCGGGCGCATGCTCCTTTCAGTTGATGATGATGACGCCTTGGTAACCCAAAAGATTAATGATGATCTTTTGGTTGTATTTGTTGTTATCTCCTCACGGAACCCGAAGCGACGACTGAGATTACACGTCATCGGTTCACGCGTGCGACCAAGCCCTATAAATAGGTAAGGGTTGGAGAGAGAGAGAATTTATCTGCTCTGTGCCTTTGCTTTCTTTAGAGTTTTTTCTTCAAAACCCTAACTTTTTCTTCTTTGAGAGAATGGCTCCCAAGACTCCTCGCGGTGGTGCCGGCAAGGGGAAGGAGAAAGCGAAGGAGCCTGCGGAAGTTGTAACGGCTGACGTTCCCCGACGGCCTGTCAAAGTTCGGCCAGAGGTGGTCGGTAAGTCTCGTTTTTCCGTACACCAACGCACATAGACCTTGGGTCTTTAATGATGTGCCGTGGTCTTTATTCGCCGACACGCATGGGTTTAGACCCTGATGGTGCGCCGAGGCTGCTGACGCGCATGGGCTTAAACCCTGATGATGCGCCGAAGCTCTTCTTGTTGCTTCTAATATTTTTTTTTCTGATCTTTGCTAGTGTCGGTAGCAATCCGCCTTTGAATGAAGTGTTCTTGGAGGCTGTCTTCAACCAGATGGGAGTAGAGTATGATGAGGAAGTGATAAACCCCGCTCAAGAGGCTCTTATGCTGGATCAGCCTCCCGAGAGAATGACCCAAATCCGTGAGCAGCAGTATGGGTTCCTCAAACGGATGATGGAACGTGGTGTTTTAAAATCTTCCACCTCTGATAAATTGACCTTCTTGAAGCCTGAGTTCCTATTCGGAGACCGTCTCACTTCTACTGATGCGACGGTGTTGAAGGTCAAGGAGGACTGGTTCTTACAGCGAATGGGGTGCATATGACTGTCAAGCAACTTGAACGTCAATGGCCTTTGACATCCTTCTGTCGCCTTATTTCCCAGAGGAGGATGTCTTGGGATCTTACCCCTTCTCAGGGGGAGCGGTCACTGGCGTCATCCAAATTGATTCTACTTTCGACCGAAGGGATACTTTGACCGCCATACGGTCTGGGTCTTCTTTCACCTGGCGGACTCTACGCCCCGGGAGCCTCTATAGTGACGTACCCATTGATATGTTTGCTTATAGTACTTTGACTTTTATACATCGTATGCTTTTGATGGAACGCTCATACCCGAAAGGAGATTTTCGGGTAGAGGGTTGGTGCTATTACGTTTCCAAGTGGGATAAACTGACACTCTGGATCTTGTCACAGTTTCGGACCGAGCTTCGAGAGATTGGGTTGACTGCCGCGATCCGTGCTACCCAGGCGGGTGTTGATCTCAACAGGTATATGTTCCTCGCACTACTGGAGATGTTTGATGTCCATACCGGGACCTTTTTTACTCTGGTGGGGGAATTAGGGTTCGTACTTCATGAGATGTACGAGGTGTCAAAACTCCCTTGGGGTCGAAACCCTATGAAGAGTACTTTCCCACCAACGAGGAACTTCAAGTCCTGGGGGACAGGGCTGAGGAGATGACGGCCGTCTTTAAGGAAGTGGCGAGTCATCATTACTATATGCAGACGGGATATGAACGGGACGCAGCCTCATGTGACCGCTTGGAGAGATTATGTCTTTAGACAGACAGGGATCCCTCACATTTTCCACTCCACCGGCGCTCTCTCGTAGCGAAGTGTTGTCCGAAATGAGCAGGTTAGGGGAGAAAAATCCTCGAGGAAATGAGGACCAGCAGTCAGATGCACGCTCCTACAGCTGCTTCTGGCATCTTGCTTATCGGATGTCACCCAAGGCGGTGTTGGCGTCCTACCTGATGATATGGCTCCGGGATTGCGTGTTCGCGGGCGGATCCGGTGCCGTAGAGAGGGTAACCCGAAACTTAATCCTGTCAGCCGTGAAGCTGGTCTTCGGCCGGCGTTTGGCTCTTCTCCCCGCAATGGTATATAACCTGCAGCGAGGTTTGAGAGAGTTTGCTGGAAATGTGATTCATGACAGAGGCCGAAACAATAACTTCCCGTGTGCCGAACTGCCGTTTTACTATTTGATGGGATGGCTGATTTTGCATCATTCCAGTGTGATGAGTCCGGGCTCGGAAGAAGATTATAAGGCTGGAGATGCACTCCTTCGTCGTTTCAATCGGAGGAGCTGGTCACATACTGGTGTCCCTGTTTGTAGAAAGTTTTTATTCCGTTTTCAGGGTTGGGAAATTACCAAAGTTGGTCCAATCTACTTGGGCTTTGAGGCCAACGAAGATCTAAGGGATCTGGGCGAAGGTACCACCACTCTGCCTCAATGGGGATTCCGCTGGTTGCAGAGTATCCGGCCGTCTCATCTGGTATATAGGAACAGGAATCAGTGCTACCTGGAACTATATTTGCCAAGCCGCTTTGCGCGACAATTTGGTTATGCCCAGATGATGTTGGATAACCCCAGTATTTCTATGGGGTATATTGGAAGTTTGTTGGATGGTGCACGAGCCTGGCATTACTATAATGCCGGATGTACTGGGGCTCGTTTTACGTTGCCCGTCCTAGATCCGCGGCCGCCCATTCTTTACTCAGCCGCCAAATTTTACTGTGCTATGGCTGCTGCGCCCTCTGGATATGACAGGGAGACCAGTCTTATTGCAGGCACCCAGTTAGCGATGATCGGGAACGTGCCGGTGAAGGCCCGATCGCATCGTCCGTCAGGGATAGGTCACCAGAATGCCCCTTCCGCCTCTCAAGCAGAACCCTCGGGCGATCGATCAAAGCGATGTACAGACGAAGGGATTGAATCTCCTGTACCGAAGAAGCAGAAGAAGGCGTCGTCACCGACGGCGTCATCGGATTCAACGTCCGCAGAGGTAAAGGTGTCCCACATAATCTAATTTTGGTTCCACTATTTACGAGGCTTCATCTTCTCTTGTAGGAACCGTTAAAAAGAAAACCTCGCACCCCAAAGTCAGGTAGGAGCAGGCGAGAAGGGACGGCGGGCTCGTCTGAAGTGCGTATCCCGCCGACCATGATGTCTCCCATGGAGGAAGATCCGGAGGATGCTGTTGACGTAGAGATTCCGGTATCCCCGGATTATGTTAGGAGGGAAACTGAGACAAGCACGCCGTTTCCTGGTAGTGAAGAAGAATGGAGTTCGTCGTCTTCCGATGACGTTGCTCCAGAGCTGCAAGGGCCTGTTGCGGAGGCAACAGTAGCTGAGACAGAGGAGAGGGTTGAATCCCCTCTTTATCATGATGAGGGAAGGTCGACCTTATCATTGCCGAGTCCTACCCCGGCTTCAACCATGGAAGTTGAGGCGGCTACCACTCAGGAGGTAGCGACAGATTCTGTCCCTGTTGAGGGACTCGATGATGAGACCAGTCTGCCAGTCAAGACTGCTGCGACGAGTCAAGAGACAAGTGATAATCTCCCTATTCTGCCAAGGTAGGTACCAACTATTGATAGGATGTTGGGGATAGAAAAGGTGGTCGCTGACATCGGTGGTTCCTCCGGGCTTGAGAAGGGTAAGGGTGTAGAACCCTCTGTAGCTCCTTCTACTTGGGGGACCATCTCGACGCCTGTGCCAGCTCCTTCGGCTCCTCGGGCTGGAAGTCCAGCCCCTGTTGATGAAGAGCCCATTGATGCCGAGGTTCAAGCCTCGCTGGTTGAAGTTGGCAGATCTTCTTCCGGTCCGCAAACTGTAGTAGCTCCTCCAACTCCCGCGATGACACCGCAGGTCCTGGCGGATGCAGACGAGTATGTAAAATTCCTCGTCGAGGGGGTATACAAAATGCTGCAGAAGGGTGTATCTGCTGTGATGAATGCCAATGGAAGTTTTGCGACGGCAAAAGCTCTGGCAATGTCCTGCATCGAGCTGATTCGTATTCACCAAGGCCACGACCATATGGCCGAAATTCTGGAGGCTTCGGTGATTGAGCTGGATGAGCGGCTCGCGGAACTTCGACGCATCCAGCGAAACGACCTTTCTATCCTGATAGAGGCGGAGAAGGGGAAGCTGATCGCCGAGATCGAGTCTTCATACCAGGCCACCATGGGCGTTTGGGAGCGCGAGGTGGCTGAGACTGAGGCTGCGGTAGAGCAGTTGTCTCAGTCCATGAAGACGACGGTAGAAACTCGAGCTGCATTGGAAGCTAATATCGCGGATATCGACACCCAGATGTGCCGCCTTGAAGACCAACGGGCCCGACTCCAGTTAGAGGTCGAGCGTATCCGGGCTGAACATGCGGCATTCAAGAAGGATGAAGCGGCTTTTACTCAGCGAACTCTTGCCTTGGCGCAGCAACGACAACAGCTTGATGAGAAGCATGCAAGTGATACTTCCGCTGGGGCCATTGAATTGATGCACCGAGAAGCAGAGCGACGAGTCCTGGCGACGGTGGAGGCCCGCGCAGTCGACTTAAAGCTTCGAGTCAAGGAGCTCTCAGCCCATCCTGGGGAGATTCAGGGACCATAGCTTTTTTTCTTTTTCTTTTGTGTTCTTTTGCAACCCTTACTGGGGGGAATGATGTAGTTTCTTGTACTCTTTTTTCAGAAGAATAAAGAAGTCTACAACTTTTTTTTGTGATGTATTCATCTTTTGTTGTTATGAACTTGATAATTTGTGTGGACCTATTATCTTTTACGCACCTTGGTTTTCAGGTACAGATAATAAGTTTGAAAGAACCATTATGTTTGCTCAGAGGTAATGTGGACATGGCAATCACTGGGTTCGAAATGATAGAATCTCCCTACTCAGAGGTATTATGGACGTGGTAGGAATGATCTTGGGGGATACGCCGAACAACTCAGAGGTTATATGGACGTGGAAGATCTACGAATATGTACAATAACACAGGGGTTGTTTGTACAAGATGTTTACTCAGAGGTAATGTGGACGTGGTAAACATGAAGGATAGCGTAGGCTTACGAAGTGTAAGATTCTGCTTTGTAGGGTGTAGAGAGACAACTCAGAGGTAATATGGACGTGGTTATCTTTCTACTGGAAGATGCTACGGAACAGCTGGGTCCCGGAGGCGTATGAGTTTATGGAAAGAGGTTGTTTGAGGAAGTACATGTCTGGAGGATGTCAAGAATAGTACTTCTTTAGGAACTTGCTGTTGATGGGCATCATGAACAAGTCTCCATTGGGTTTGGCGAGGCGGTAAGCACCGTTTGAGTATACCGTCTCTATGATGAAAGGTCCTTCCCACTTGGGCTCGAACTTTCCTGGTGTCTTGTGGGTCAACACCATTGGTCTTCTGACTGCTAAAACCAGGTCGCCAACTTGGAAAGTCCTCTTTTTGACCTTTTTGTTGAAAGTCTGTGATATACGGGCTTGGTAGAGCTCGATGCGTTGCTGAGCTAAGAGACGCTTTTCGTCAAGTGCCTCCAGTTCTCGCAGGCGACGACGTTGATTGTCCTCTTCTGTGAGTTCGTTTGTGATTGCTACGCGGAGCGAAGGTATCTGTATCTCGAGAGGCAGTACTGCTTCGCTCCCGTAGACCAGGAAGAATGGAGTGTTGCCTGTTGGGATTCGTACCGTTGTGCGGTAGGCCCAAAGGCATTCGCCAAGCTTTTCGTCCCAGTCGTATTTGTTGGATGACACGACCTTTTTGAGCAGCCTAACGATAGTTTTGTTGAATGCCTCAGCTAATCCATTTGCTGCCGGATTGTAGGCGGTTGAGGCCACGTTCTGAATGCGATTCTTGTCACAGAACCTGCTGAAAATGTGGCTGATAAACTGAGGACCATTGTCATGGATGATCCGCCGGGGTACCCCAAAACGGTAAATGACATGGTGTTTGATAAAGCTGACCACCCTGGAGCTTTTTACTTCTGCTAGTGGAACTGCTTCCGCCCATTTGGAGAAGTAGTCGGTGATGGCCAGGATGAAACGGTGTCCTCTCGATGAAGGAGGGATGATTGGCCCTACGATGTCCATGCCCCAGGCTTCGAAGGGCCAGGAGGCGACTGTAGGATGTAGCGGCTCCGATGGTGTATGTATTAAGTCTGCATGAAGTTGGCACGCGTGGCACTTCTTGGCATATTCGACAGCATCGGCAACCATGGTTGGCCAGTAGTAGCCCATACGTCGCAGTCGATCTTGTAACTTAGGACCGGGTTGATGAGCTCCACAAGTTCCGTCATGAGCTTCTTGAAGAGCTTCGGCTGCTTCTTCGTTGGACAGGCATCGAAGGAGGAGCCCATCGAAGGAGCGTCGGTACAACGTTTTGGTAGCCGTATCGTAGTAGAATCGAAGAGAGCGTCTCCTGACTGAGACGGCTTCTTTCGGGTCCTCTGGAAGGATTCCGTAGACAGCGAAGTCGATGAACGGGAACCTCCAATCTCGGACATTAACACCAGTGTTTGTTGACATGGCGTGAGCCATTTGCAAGCACAGGTTGTTTCTGGGACAAATCAGATCTCGTCCTGTTACCGTGATATAGTGTTGAGTCCCAAAGGGTGCTGCTAATGAGGCTGCGAGGCCGGCCAGAGCATCGGCCTCCAAGTTTTGTAAACGGGGGACATGTTCAATGAAGAACCCGGTGAAGGTTGAAATGATGTTCAACGCAACTTCATGATAAGGGATTAAATCTTCATGGCGAACTTCGTATTGTCCCCGAACTTGGTTTACGACGAGTTTTGAGTCGCCGTAAGCTTCCAGATGGTCGACCCCCAGCTGTTGTGCGAGCTGGAGTCCCATGACGAGTGCGTTGTACTCGACAACGTTGTTGGAGCACGGTTTCGAAAGAGAGTACGCACGTTGGATGACCAGCTGATCGGGAGAGACTAAGACTACCCCCACTCCTGCGATGATTTGGCCTTTGGGGCCTATTCTCGAAGCGCCGTCGAAGAACATCCACCAAACGGAGCTTCCTTCGGTGACGTTGGATTCTTGGACCTCATCCGGGATATCTTCATAGAGTTTTGAGGTTTCTGGGATGGGGTGTGCAGCTAAAAAGTCGGCCAGAGCTTGACCCTTAACAGCTTTTTGGGACACAAACACCATGTTGTACGATGTTAGCAAGATCGCCCATGTAGCCAGCCGGGAGTTCAATGATCCTGGCTTCGTCATGAGGACTCTGAGAGGGTTGACTCGGGAAATGACATGAATTGTCTGACCCGAGACATAATGACGAGTCTTCTGGATGGCAAACACCAAAGCCAAGCACTCCTTTTCGACGGGGTTATACCGGTGTTCGGCCCCGATGAGTGTTCGACTGAGGTAGTAGATTGCTTGCTCGTAGCCTGTATCGCTATTTTGAGCCAGCAGAGCGCCAAGAGAATGATCCATGGCACGGACGTAGAGGAGAAATGGTTTGCCGGTGACTGGCGCTACCAGGACTGGTGGGCTCGTCAAGTAGGCTTTGATGTCGTCGAAAGCCTTCTGGCACTCCTCTGTCCAGACATAAGAGACTCCCTTCTTCATGAGCTGAGTGAAGGGTTGACACTTACCGGAAAGGTTTGCTATGAACCTCCGGATATATGCCAGACGTCCCTGTAGGCCTCGAAGTTCTCGAAGGTTCTTCGGAGGGTCCATGTTGAGGATGGCTTTGGTCTTCTCAGGATCAACATGAATGCCTTTCGCTGTGATGACGAAGCCCAATAATTTGCCGCTAGAAACCCCCAGAAAGGATTTAGCGGGGTTCATTTTGAGCTGATGCGCCCGCATGAGATCGAAGACCGTCTTCAGGTCCTGTAGGTGATCTCTTTTGAGGCGGCTCTTGACTGCGATGTCGTCAACATAGCATTCGACTGTCTTGCAAAGATGTTGACGGAAGATGGTGCTCATAGCTCGCTGGTATGTCGTACCGGCGTTCTTCAAGCCGAAGGGCATTACTGTGTAGCAGAAAATACCCTTTGGAGTCCTGAATGACGTGTGTTTTGCGTCATCGGGGAACATCTTGATTTGATGTAGCCTGAATACCCGTCCATGAAGGACATGCGCTCAAAGCCACATGTGTTGTCATCACATCAGTGATTGGAAGCGGAAATTCGTCCTTCGGGCGAGCAGAGTTGAGATCCCTGAAGTCGATACAGACTCGTATTTTCCCGTTCTTCTTGGTGACAGGAACGATATTGGCTACCCAATCCGGGTGTTGTTCCTCACGGATGAAGCCGCTAGTCAAGAGTTTGTCAACCTCCTGATCGATAGCATTCATGATATCCGGACGGAAGCGTCGCTGCTGTTGTTTGATAGGTTTGGCATCAGGTAAGATGTTCAACCTATGCATTGCGATCTGTGGATCGAGTCCCGGCATGTCTTCATAGCTCCAGGCGAAGACGTCGATATACTCTTTAGCCAGTTGGATTAAAGATTCTCGATCTTCTCCTTCCAGGCTTTTACTGATGAAGATGGGTTTGGAAGAAGACTCCTCCCCGAGGTCGATCTGCTCGACTTCGTCTTCGGTGGGAGGTTCACGAAGCTCAAAACGAGATTCCCATTGTTCCCCTAGGCGTTGGGCCCAGGGTTCTTCTTCGAAGGGTTCTGGCACTTGGTCTTCGCCTTCACCTTTTTGAGGTTGTGCTGACGTCATGTTAGCTGACAGCACTTTCCTAAAGACAGATCCGATACTGGTATCAGAATCCCAAGTCGATGCTTCGGACGAATGGGAATGTTCTATGTCTTCTGCATCTGAACTCTCTGGGGTTGATGGTGGCGTGACATAGCCTAACCCTCGTCCAGTTCGATTATAATAGTCCTGTGGCTTTCCATTGGGCATCGAAAGCCGGACAGGGAGATGCCGACCCTTGCCGTAGTTTAAGCCTTTGTTGCTTTTCAGGTCGTAGCCCATCTTTTGGATGATGTGCTTAGCCGCATCCGTATACCGATAGACTTGTACTCTGCCGGTATCAGTTTCGGGCTCGATTGACGGGAGGTCCCGACGACGCTCGATTTTGCCCGAGATGATGGTGCCTTGGTCTCGGCTCCGTGGAGGGACTATAAAGACTCCTTGAGATGGGACTATTTGATTATGGTAGACGGTCGTTACTTGTGTTTGCAACGACCGTAGAGCGTTGTCTAATGTATACATGGCATTCCAGTGTGGAAGACAAGAATAATTAAAAGACACTCTATTATTGATAAAGTACGAGATCTTATCCTGTGGGATTACATTGTCAAAGGAGGGTGCCTCTACGTCAGCCGAGATATAATCACCAAGCTCCTCGTCTGTAAGACTGGGGGCGGACTAGGCTAGTCCAATACAGCTTTGGGGTCTGAGAGGGTTATACGAGCCTCTCTGACACCTTGGATGACTGCGGCGGCTTGCCCTTGAGACGCACCTTGAGAGGCGCCTCGGTTGCGCCTCTGGTGAGTGGTGTCTGCCCTTGTAATTTTGCCACCAGGGGAGCCGATGTTTGAGGTGGCTTTCCCTTGAGGCGTATCTTCAGGGGTGCTTCGCGAGCCGGCGCTTTCCCTGATAGCTTGATGCTCATTGGAGGCGCCTTCTGGGGTGGTTTCCCCTTCAGTCGGATTTTCAAGGGGGCGTCGGGAGTCGTCTCAGGCTCCATGTCCGGCTCTGTTGCCGTCTCTGCCTCATCATCAGCGTCGTTGGCTTCCTCCTCGTCAATGGGCTTGTACAGGTCGGAATCGGTGAAGTAGGCTTCAATCCTTTTGAAAGGATCGATGTCTGCAAACTCCGTCCGGATGACGCCATTGGTGGATACATACTTCATGCACTGGTAGAGCGTGGAGGGCACCACCATGTACTCATGCAGCCATGGTCGACCAAGCAGGATATTGTAGTTGACCTCGGTATCTACTACATAACAAGTCACCTCAGTTTTGAGGCTGCCAATGTGACACTTCAGTCGGATCTTGCCCAATGGCTCGCTCTTGCTAGCATTGAAGCCACTGATGGTTGTATTGGAGGGCGCCAGCCGATACATCGGGATCCCCAGCTTTGATAGCAACGCCTTCGGAATGATGCTTAGGGAAGACCCCGGATCGATCTGAATCCGGCTCACCTTGACCGAGCCAATGTACCCTGTATAATACAGCGGTCGGTTATGTCGGTGATGCTTGAGCAGCATGTCTTGTTGGGTGAAAGTTATGTTTGGGATAACTTCATCCGCACAATGACAGTGCGCACAAGTAGTTGGGAGGTCTTCAGGCTGCTTGACCTGACTGAGAAAGGATTCAGCGTCCTTCAGAGCTTCGCAGAGAGCTTCTCGAGAATCTTTAGAAAGACGCAGGAGCTCGAACAAAGACAGGCGCGCAGGTGTACTGGCTAATTGTGCCAGAATGTCGAAGTTGTGAGGCTTGGACAGCCCCGAAGCATTCTCCTTCGGTAGAGGTCTGTCAAAATAGGCCTCCACCTGCTTCTGCTTATTGGCTGCTGAGGGCTTAGATGGACCCTCCTCAGGGATGGTGCTAGGATGCACCACCTCAGCGGCGGCTTCGCCGGACTGGGAGTTCTGTTGTGCTCGTATTTGCACTGGAAGTGCCTCTTCTGTTGAAGAAGACACTGTGCGGCAATACTTGATCTTCCTGCCTTTTGATTTGGAGGTAGGGCGTACCTCCGATTGAGTCACCTCGGAGACGAGGTCGGGGTGAACCCAGAGGACCTCTCCTCGAGATATGGTGAGCGGGGTGAGTCCACTCACATTGTCACGAGTAGGTGGTAAGTTTACCACCTCCATTGTCGCCTTAGGGATGGGGACGACACCATCTTGTGTAGTTGGCGGCAAGGTGCCGAACTGAAGCGAAACCGGATTGGCCGACACCGTCTTCTCTTCATAGTCGACGGAGATTACATCCGCATTGATCATGCGCTGGATGTAATTCTTGAGGACGTAGCAGTCCTTGGTCGGGTGTCCGACAAACCGATGGTAGTGGCAGTACCTTGGGTTGTCCACTTTTCCAACTTCATCGGGCCGCTTTGGGTCCGGTAGCTTGATCTTGTCACCCTACTTCAGTATCTCGAAAAGTTGCAGGGTGTCGTCATCATTGAATGAATAAACCTCCTTGGGTCTCGGTGCCAGTGGAGGCTTCTGAGTAGACGCAGATGCGTCTTTTGAGGCATTAACAGTCAATGCCTGTTTCCCCTTTGCTTCTCGTCCGGAGCTGTTAGCTGCGAACTTTTTTCCCTTATCGTCAAAGGCGGGGAAGCTGACACCCAGAAGACGTGCATTGGCCGCCTTCTTTTCTGCAGCTTCAGCTTCGATGATCAGGGAGCTCCAGTCAGGAGGGGGAGTAGAGTTGAGCCAGAGCTTTACTGCAGGCAACATGTTCATGCTACAAGCAGAGAGGAGCGCATGTTCTGGCATGCCTGGAGGTAGCCTGAAGCAAGCCTGTCGGAAGCGTTCGATGAACGCCCAAACCGTTTCCTTCTCCTTCTGACGTATCTCTATGAGAGACGCCATCGTCATGTCCTTCCCACCGTCGTAGAAGCAGTCAAAGAAGAGGCGCGTCAGGTCGTCGAAGGACGATATGGAATTGTCGGGGAGGCTGCAGTACCAGTCATACGCCACTCCTTTCAGGGCCCCGACAAAGATACTGGTGAGGAGTGCGTCCTCCTTCGGAAGATGCCCTGTCTGTGACTTAAAGTACGTCAGGTACCGTCACGGAGAGTCCTTCCCGTCGTATGGGGTAAGTGTTTGTGGTTTATACTTTGGGGGATAAACCACCTTGTTCCACTCGAGGGGACAAGGCTGGGGAATGCCCATCTTCTGGCGTTCCTCTTGCCTGTTCTTGGACTCGAAGCGCTCCCGCAGGTCTTTGATCATTTCGACCACATCCTCCGTAGAGCTAGGAGTCGGGGAAGGATGTACCATCTGGATTAGAGCGTTTGAGGGCTCCGAGGTCCGAGGTGCTTCTGTATCCGAGGGCGCCCGTTGGAGGGGCACACTCCACTCCCCATTAGCTCCTGGGTCAGGACCAGTTGAAGGTGTCCTGATCAAGGCCGACCGCATCTCAAATACTGCTTGAGTCAGTGCTTGCATAGAGGCAGAGAGGGTTTTGAGACCTCCCTCTAATGAGTCTATGCGCTGGAGTATGTCCTGTGACGGTGCATCAGACTCGACATCATCCCCAGCCATGTACACTGTCCTGACACGGCCAGGAGTGGATGGATGGGTTGAGGCTTCGCTTTCGGCCTCACTCTCATGCGGGGGAGT
The DNA here is from genome assembly GCA_029216955.1 of Iris pallida. Lineage (NCBI taxonomy): Eukaryota > Viridiplantae > Streptophyta > Magnoliopsida > Asparagales > Iridaceae > Iris > Iris pallida. The sequence continues at coordinate 67,976 of JANAVB010013308.1, forward strand.
TACTTCTCCTGGTGTTTGGCCACCCCCAGCCGCATTCTGGAGTTCATCTTCAATAGGTGCATCTGCAAGGGTCTGCTTGCCCTCAGCTCCGTCTTGAAGGACCTCTTCATTTCCAGAACTACCCCCGGTAGTGTCCTGGAGGACATCCTCATTTTGAGGGGTTTCAGGGAGAGTAATCTCGCCTTGATGATGAAGATCCGCCGCAGCTGTGCTTTGGACATCTTCGTCTTCGGAAGGAGGCTCAACAAGGGTCTGGCTACCCCCAGCTTCCTCCAAGGACTTCTTCCTCGACCGAGTGCCTTCAAACACTCCAGAGGTCGAGACAGCTGCCTTGGTTTTCCTCGGCTGGCTTTTAGATGAAGACGAGGAATTGGCAGTCGCCTTCCGGATTGATGAGGAGTTGGAGACCACGTTGCATGAAGCGACCTTTGGCTCCTCTTCAGCTGACACCTTCGCCCCAAGGCGACGTCGGAGAGGTGTCGATGATTGTAGTCGTTGGAAGACCAAATGTCTTGGTGGAACTGCCGTCTTGCAACAGCAGTTGATGGTGACCACCGCACAAGTATGCCCCGTAACGGGCGTATCGTGCTTGTTGGTCGACTCTCCTGACCGGCGCTTGTGAGTGATCACGTTGCGCAGGTCGTTGGAGGAGAGTGGTGCCTTCACACCCCCTTCAGACGTATGGCAAGGCCAAACGTCGGGGTGGTCAGGTGAGTGCTGCGCCCCCGATCTAATACCAAGCAGGCATCACGATCAGTAGTGGGGGAACCACAACATTTGAAGTGACTTGAACGGACCTCAAACGCACAACCAGAGGAGGCGCGGGAGTTCAAGACCACTGAGTTTGCCTCTCTCGACTTGGTTGTGCACGCAGTAGATACGCCCAGGCGTGATGAGGGCTTTGGAGATCGACTCGTTGTTGGTGCAGAAGCACTTTAGTCAACCTTGTACAGCTTGCCATCGGCAGCGCACGTGATGACGAGCGCGTGCCTCTGGCCGGCTGCTGGCATAGCACGTTTGTGGCGCATGGCCCGTGCCGCCTTGGATTTCTTCGTACTAGCCCGCTGGGGCGCATAGTACTCAGCATCCAAATTCTCCTCGCCATTACAGCGAGTGAGTCTGTCAAAGACAGAGGCTTTTTATGGCGCATCAGAAGTGATGTGCAGGGCATTGGCTACGCTCCTGCTCCGTCAACGTATCTTCCTCGCCTGAGAGGGAGATAGCTGGGGAACATGGTCGGCTGCACGCTTCCCCAAGAGATGCGCTGCATCGGCAGGCGCACCATGGTTGCTGAGAACGTCAGCAGGAAGGGAAGGCTGGATTGCTGCATCCCCTTCAGTGGTGGTGCCCGAGGCGTCGACTTTGCGCACCCAGGCCGTGCGGATCTTCTTCGGCTTTGGTAGCCGCTTCGAAGGACCCGCACTTCCTTCAGAAATGAACTCCTCGTACGCCTGTTGATTGAGGCGCACTACCAGCATCTTATGGGAGGAGCCCACCATCACGTCGTCGGCCTGTGACACGACTTTCTCGGAAGAGGAGAAAGAAGTCCCCAGCAGAGTCGCCAGCTTGTTTGCCATTAAAATTGTTTGATTGAAAACTTTAATACAAACAGAACAGTGTTACAAATGTAGGACTTAGATGTAGTCCTAGGAGTACACTTTTGTTTAAGCTGGGTCCTTAGTGCCAATGGAGCGAGTAGTAATGCGTTGACTCCGTTGACCGGCTGACGACGGTTATCGGTTCTCTGAAGGTGTGGGTTGCTCTGGGTGCTGGAGCTTGCTGAGAGGAGGAAGACGTTGAGTGTCTGTATCTGCCTCTCTGGTGATTCCTCCTATGTTCGTTGTGGATTCTGTCTGTTGTCCGTGGGTGAGAAGGAAATGATCCCTCTATTTATAGTTTTACAGGCTGACTGCTCATGCGCGCATGTAGGATGTGCCGGTGTGTGGGGATGCCACGTGGAAGTTGCTGATGGGGGCGCGTAGATGATGCGCCCTGATTGAGGGGGAGAACTCTTCATACTGCTGTTGTGAGCCGGCACGTAGCAGAGGAGAAAATCTTTCTGTTGCTGAAATCTTGGACGAGTTGAGTCAAAGGACACGTGTCATCGACCCATGGCTCGAAGATCTCGAATTGGGGGGGGCAGTGATCTGGTGAGCTGCGCCTTGGATCTGGGCGCAGGAGGAGGCTGCGGCTCATAACCTTTAGGAGTTACAAACCATTTAGGGCGCATGGCTTTTGAGGCGCATGCAGGTGACCTTCCTTCTGTCTTTCGGGATCAGAGATCAGTCTGGGGCGCATGGCTTTTGAAGCGCATGCAAAGCTTCAACTGGAGACTCTTCTTCTGTCTTAGGGATCAGTGAAGGGTCTGAGGCGCATGGCTTTTGAGGCACATGCTGGTTTGGACGTATGGCCATAGAGGCGCATGCGGATTTGGACGCATGGCCGTAGAGGCGCATGCGGGTGGCCACGTGGCAGTAGCCGTCGGAATAGAGTCATGATGATGCTGACGTTGTCGACGCTTCATTCTCTGAAAAAGCTGTCAACTGTTCAGACTTTGGGAAGCGTACTGCCAACTCTGGTGTCAGTTCAGCATTTAATGTTTGTGACGTTCGATGGACAGCTGAGTGGGCACATTGGTTGGTGTTCCACTTGGCATGGAGATGTGAGGGCGCATCCTCTGTGATGCGCCGGGTACTGTAGGGCGCATCTGTGCGATGCGCCTGATGTAGGAGGGCGCATCCGTGTGATGCGCTGTTTGGCTGGCGCATCCGACATGTCCTTTAATGACGCGGCTGTCTCGCTCCTCGAGTGCTATAAATAGCCGTTTCGCTGAATTCGAGGCGTTCGGTTCATCCATTTAATACAAATTCATTGCACAGAATTCGGAGAGTCATCCACTTGGCGCATGGGTTTGATTTGCCCGGCCTATAAATAGTGGCATAGAAAGAAGGTTCGCTCCTCATTCCCTCACGTACTTCCAACATGAACTTGGATATGTGGGTGCATTCTGTTGACGAAGTACTCCCGAGGGTGAAGATGAGACGTCGTGTTGTCTTCGATGCTCTTGAAGGTGACTGTTACATCCAAAAGGCGGAGTCGAGGGCTTCTGAGGCAGGCGGAAGGTGCCTGTTGCATCCAAAGATAAGGATGTTCGGGCCTCGTCTCCGTTATTCCGGAAGAGCCGTAGATCGGAATGGCGGTGCTAGGCTCTCTCTTCCTTCAAAGTGGGTGCCGCCCACTTTGATTGTGTTGAAAGCTCTTTGTGCCATAATTTCGATCACGGTCTTCCTTGGTCTTTGGAGGCTCTTTCGAAGCCTCCCCTGGCCACAGCATTTGCGGTGCTCTTCTCCCCTTGGTTCCAGCCAGAGGGTTAAATGCTTTGCTTGGCGAAGCACTTATCAGGCGAGCCTGGCTGGAAGAGCGGCACATAACTGGGCTCTGTTCGGCCAGGTGAGCCTGGTTGGAAGAGTTGCACAGAACTGAGCTGCTGAAGGGATGCATATAACTGAGCTGGATGCACATAACTGAGCTGCTGAAGAGATGGTAGGATGCGCCTGGCTGGAGGCGCATGACATCTGCTGCGCCTGGCTGACAGCGCATGGTGACTGCTGCGCCTATCGGAAGGCGCATGGTGGTTGCTGCACCTATCTGGAAGGCGCATGGTGGTTGCTGGATGTAGATCTAGGATCCTTCCTTTGTAGAAATTCTCCTTTGTACCATCTTTTCTAGACATGTAATAGACTTTTATATATATAAAATAAAAAGTCCTTCTTCGAATGTCTATGGCTTATTCGATTAGCTGTCTGAGTTCTGGCGCATATAATGCCTGGCGCATGGGCTTTCTGGTTGTGAAATTCCATGCTTCTACACTCCTGTCACCATTGTGACTCCGGCCGATGTTCGGCCTGCGGTGACAGGTGGGTGTGATCACCCAACCTTTTTAGACGAGTTTGGAGCACATGGATGAGTTGCATCATGTTGTTGTGCCCTAACGCTTTGTTGCCGACGCGCTTGGACTTCTGTCCTGATGATGAGCTGAGGCTATTCCGTCGACGTGCATGGGCTTAGGCCCTGATTATGTGCCGAGGTTTTTCTGCTGACGCGTATGGGTTTACACCCTGATGATGCACCGAAGCTTCACTGCTGATGTGCATGGGTTTACACCCTGATGATGCACCGAAGCTACTACTGACGCGCATGGGTTTAGACCCTAATGATGCGCCGAAGCTTCACTGCTGACGCAGATGGCTTTAGACCCTGATGATGCGCCAGGCTGCTTGACACACTTTGTCTTCTTAAAGCTTCTATGTTGCCTGACTTTTGTCTTTGCTGTATCAGTGTCGATGACTATCCCTTTGCTGAATGAAGTCCTTCTGGATGCTTCTCTTTGCCAAATGGGAGTTGATTTCGACGAGGAGGTTATTAACCCCACGAAGGCTGCTATCCTACTGAATCAGCCTTCCATGAGAATTCTGCAAATCTGGGATCAGTCGCCTATTTTCCTCCTGAGTATGATGGAGAGCGGCAAACTGAAATCTGTCGAGTCCAAGGATGCAACTTTCTTGAAACCTGCCTTTCTATTTGGTGACCGCTTGACCTCCACCGAGGCAAAGGTACTGAAGATCAAGGAAGACTGGTTCTTCTCTGCTAAGGGCTTGGTTCTGTACATACGACAACTTGAATGCCAATTTCCGCTGACGGCCTTCTATCGTTTGGCTTCCAAGAGAAGGATGCCATGGGAACTTACTCCTTCTCAAGGAGGGGCAGTGGGGGGGTACCCTTTCGATTGATGTTACTTCGAATTAAAGGGATACCTTGGCCACCTCGCGAGCCGGGCCCTCGTTCAGTTGCCGAACTTTGTGCCCTGGGAGCCTTTATAGTGATGTCCCTAATGACACCTTTGCCTTTGGTGCTTCGACCTTTGCAAATCGGATGCTAACATCGAAGGTTATGTATCCGAAAGGTGGCTTTAGGGTTGAAGGTTGGTGTCACCACGTGCCGAAGTGGGACGAGTTGACCCTTTGGGTGTTGTCGAAGTTCAAGGCTGAGCTTAAAGAGATTGGGCTGACGGCCGCTATCCGTGCCACACAGGCCGGCGTGGATCTCAACAAGCATATGTTCCTTGCACTATTGGAAATGTTCAATACCCAGACTGGCACTTTCTTTACTCCAATGGGGGAGTTGGGATTGGCTCTCCATGAGATGTACGAGGTATCCAAGCTTCCCTGGGGCTCGGAACCGTATGAAGAATATTTTCCGTCAAACGAAGAGATCCTTGTTCTGGAAAAGAAGGACCCGGAGATGATGGCTGTTTTCAAAGAGGTGGCGAGCCATCATTATCTGATACAACGGAAGGACAAAGGCAAGACACAGCCTCATGTGACTGCTTGGAGGGATTACGTCTTCAAGCAGGACCTGGCAGACTCTTCGAAGATCCAGTGTACGACTCCGCAGGGGCTGAAACCCGCGGAAGTGACATCCGAAATGAGCTGACTAGGTGAGAAGCCCCCCCGTTCAAATGAGAGTGGCGAAGATGTATACAACTGTTTCTGGCATTGCGTGCACCGGATGTCATCCAAGTCAGTGTTGACTGCATACTTGATGATATGGCTCCGGGACTGTGTGTTCTCGGGCGGATCTGGCTCTGTGGAGAGGGTGACCCGGAAACTCATTTTGCCAGCAGTAAAGCTGGTCTTTGGTCGCCCTCTGGCCCTCCTTTCCGTGATGGTGTGTAACCTGTTGCGGGGTTTGAGGACTTTTGCTGACGATGTGATCCATGGGAGGGGTAGGAACGACAACTTTCTCCGGGCTGAGCTACTATTCCATTATCTGATGGGATGGTTGATTCTGCATCACCCGAACGTGATGAGTCCGGGTCCTAAAGAGGATCACGTTGAAGGTGACACCTTTATCCGCCGCTTCTACAAGAGAAAGTGGCTGCACACCGACGTTCTCGTCTGTAGGAGAGTCTTGTCTTATCTTCAGGGGTGGGAGATCGTCAAGGTCAGTCCCATCTTCAAAGATTTCGAGGCTGTTCAAGATTTGGAAGACTCTGGTGAGGATACGATCACTCTGCCGAAATGGGGGTTTCGTTGGTTACAGAGTATTCGACCTTCCCACTTGGTCTACCGCAACCAGAATAAGTGTTATCTGGAGCCATATCTGCCGAGCTAGTTTGCTCGCCAGTTCGGTTACATCCAGCTAATGTTACGGAGCCCCAGTAACAGTCTGGGGTTTGCTGGAAGTTTACTGGATGGAGCTCGGGGTTGGCAATATTATAATGCCGGGTGCACTGGGGTTCGTTTCAATACACCTATTCATAACCCTCGGCCACAAATTTTATATTCGGCCGTTAAGCTGTATTGCGCCATGAATACTGTGTCTTTTGATTATGATAGGGAGACTAGTTTCATCGTTGGAACTCAGCTAGAGGCTACGAAGAACATATTGGCGGCGGCTCGGTCATATCGTCCACCAGAGTTGGCGGGATATCGGGCTGCTGCTGCAGCGTCAATGGGAGGCACTCGGGAAGATCCTCCAGCTGGGAAGAGGCGGGCTGACGCAGAAGCCGGTTCGTCTGTACCAAAAAGGCCGAGAAAAGTGACGACTCCAAAGGTGGGGGCTACGAGAGTGCTGCCTATAATGCCAATGGAATCAGTTCATGCTGAGGTAAAGGCGTTTCCCATAATCTGGCGCCTTCTATCATTTTTGTGACATATGCTTTCCTTTTGTAGGAACCGTTGAAGAAGAAAACTCGGGTTTCGAAACCGGGTGTCAGTAAACCGAAGGAGGTGACGAGCTCTTCTGATGAGCGCATTCCTCCAATTGTAATGTATCCCATGGAGTAGAATCCTGACAATGTCGTTCCTACGGAGATTTTAGTATCTCCAGATTATGTTGGAAGGGAAGCTGAGGATGCAGCAGTTTTCGGAAGGGTTCAAGCTGCCGTGGGGGACTCTAACATTGAGGATCCAGCAGATAAGAGGCTTCCAAATGAGGAAGTGGAGTAGAGTTCGTCCTCTTCGGATGACGTTCCTCCAGAGATGAGTGAGCCTGTTGCGGGAGCAACAGACATGATTGAAATAGAGGAGAGGGCTGATTCCTTTTCTTGTCATGATAAGGGATGGTCGACTGCAGCATTGCCGATCCCTACCCCAGACTCAGCAGCGGAGGCTGAGGTAGCTGTCGACCGGGAGGTAGCGACAGATTCTATCCCCGCAGAGGGATTCGATGATGAAAATAAGACTCGTCCGCTGAGCCTGACTCCAGGGGAGCCGAGTCAGGAAACCAGTGCTGATCTCGCTGCTTTGCCAGAGGGGAAAGGTCCCGTACGGCCTGCTGATAGTATGTTGGGGACGGATGAGGTAGCCCCTGACGTCGGTGGTCCCTCAGAGCTTGAGAAGGGCAAGGATTTGCTGGAACCCCCTGTTGCTCTTTCTACTTGGGGTACGATATTGACGCCCCTCTCGGCTCCTTCCGTCTTTTAGCCCCTCGGGCCAGTGGCAAAGTTCAAGCCCCTGTTGAGGGAGAGTCCGTTGATGCCGAGGATTCATCCTCGCAGATTGAAGCCGGCGGGTCTTCTTTCGGTCCGCCGTCTAGAACAGCTCCTCCAACTCCTGCTATGACGTTGCAAGTGCTGGCGGATGTGGATGAGTACGTGAAGTTTATCATTGAGGCTGTGTACAAGATGCTGCAGAGGGGCGTATTGACAGTGATGCCAACGGAAGTTTTGCGATGGCAAAAATTATGGCGCTCCCTCACATCGGTCTGATACGTTCCCACCAAGGTCATGATCATATGGCCGAGATTCTGGAGGCGTCGGTGGCCGAGCTCGACCATGCTTTCTGAGTTTCAGAGTATTCAGTGCAATGATCTCTCCGCTTTGATAGAGGCAGAAAAAAGAAGTTGATCGCTGAAAATGAGTCATCTTATCGGGCCACCGTGGCTGTCTGGGAACGCGAGGAGAAGGTAGAGTTGCGAGTTGCTTTGGACGCTAGTATAGCGGAGGTTAATGCCAAGATTCGCCTCCTTGAAGACCAGCGGGCCCAACTCTTATTACATGCTGAGCGAGTCCAGGCTGAACATGTAGTATCTAAGGAGGATGAAGCAGCTTTCACCCCCAGGCTCTTTTCCTGGCTCAGCAGCGGCAACAGCTGGACGAGAAGTATGAGGATGATACTTCCCCTGAGGCCATAGAAATAATGTGTCAAGAAGCCGAACGCCGAGTTCTGGCGACGGCAGAGACTCGGGCGGAAGACTTGAAGCGTCGGATTGAAGAGCTTTCAGCCAATCCCGGTGATGCTTAGGGATTGTAGTCTTTTTTTTTGTTATTTTATGTAATTTGCAACTCCTGCTGGAGATGTAATTCTTTACCTTTAAATAAAGAATGAAGAGTTTTGTAGTGTGTTCATTCTTGCTGTCATGAACTTGATGATTTGTGTGGACCTATTATCTTTTGCGCACCTTGGTTGTTAGGTACAGATAATATGTTTAAGAGAACCAACATGTTTGCTCAGAGGTGATGTGGACGTGGCAAATATGAGGTATAAATGATGGAATCTTCCTACTCAGAGGTGTTATGGACGTGATAGGAATGACTCTGGGGGGATACGCGGAACTACTCAGAGGTAATGTGGACATGGAAGTTCTGTGATCAATGTACGGCAACGCAGGTGTTGTCTGTACGGGATGTTTACTCAGAGGTAATGTGGACGTGGTAAACATGATGGGTAGCATAGTCTTATGGAGTGTAGGATTCCACTTTGTAGGGCATAGAGAAGCAACTCAGAGGTAATATGGACGTGGTTGTCCTTCTATTGGAGATAGGATGCAATGGAACAACTGGGTTCCGAAAGCATAGGATTTTTGTGAAAGGGAGGTGTATGTGAGCTCTGATGATCAGGGCCATTGACTCCTTTGCTAGGTAGAGGTGGAAGTACATATCTGAAAGAGGTCAAGAGTAGTACTTCTTTAGGAACTTACCGTTGATGGGCATCATGAACAAGTCCCCGTTTGATCGGGCGAGGCGGTAAGCACCGTTTGAGTATACCGTCTCTATGATGAAAGGTCCCTCCCATTTGGGCTCGAACTTTCTTGGTGTTTTGTGTGTCAACACCATCGGCCTCCTGACTGCCAGAACCAGGTCACCTACTTGGAAAGTCCTCTGCTTGACCTTCTTGTTGAAAGCCTGTGATATACGGGCTTGATAGAGTTCGATGCGCTGTTGTGCTAAGAGACGTTTTTCGTCAAGTGCCTCCAATTCTCGTAGATGGCGACGTTGATTGTCTTCTTCTGTGAGTTGATTTGTGATCGCTACACGGAGTGAGGGTATCTGGATCTCGAGAGGCAGTACCGCTTCGCTCCCGTAAACTAAGAAGAATGGTGTGTTGCCCGTCGGGGTCCGTACCGTTGTACGGTAGGCCCAAAGGCATTCGTCGAGCTTTTTGTCCCAGTCGTATTTGTTGGATGACACGACCTTTTTGAGTAGCCTGACGATAGTCTTGTTAAACGCCTCGGCCAATCCGTTTGTTGCCGGATTGTAGGCGGTCGATACCACGTTCTGAATGCGATTCTTGTCACAGATTCTGCTGAAAATATGGTATTTTCCATAAATAAATTCACTTTATTTATTTTGTATCTGAGAAAATTACAACTGTAGGAATCTAATCTAGAAGACGATTACTTTATCCCTTGGACGATGCGATGAAGAAAACTCGAACTTTGAAGAACTTGGACAGCAACTGGGCAATCTCTCTGTTCTCTCTGAAATTGACTGTAGTCTCTGATGAAGATGAAGAAACTCTTTTTTATAGAGTTCAGGATAACTGTCCTTAAGCATACGCTCAGGTAGTTACTTGACGTGTGCATAACAGCAGGGACGCGTGGCTAATTCTGATAGAGACACATTCGTGCGGTTGAAAGTAGTGGAGCATGTTCAGGAGAGATTGATGGCCTGGATGCCACGTTGCATAACTTCTAAAGAAGTGGATAACTGGTACAGGACACGTGAGAACGTGTGTTGACTGTAATCCTGGATATGGTTGCTGTAATACGCTGCCTCGTTGAAGGAGAGTTATACGCTGACTTGGATAATGTAGAAAAAAAAATAAAGCTGATACGCTTACTGGAGAAAAAGGAGTCATACGCTCACTTGATGAGGAAGGAGTCGTATAGACTTCATACGCTCACTGAAGAAGAAAGGAGTCGTATAGACTTCATACGCTCACTGAAGAAGGAAGGAGTCGTATAGACTTCATACGCTCAATGAAGAAATGGCCACGTGGCCATCATCAATCTTCTCTGATACGCCATATCTTCAAATAACTGTCAAAAGATTTTCTCGAGCGTCGTGACTGCAGATATGACGGCTGACAGACTGTCAAAACTGACAGTAATGATGGCTTTGCATTAGAGACATGCTGAGCTATCCTCGCAAAAGACAAAACCAACTCTTCGAATACATATACGACGGTTGCTCTTTTCATGACAACTATCTTTGCACGAAAAGACGAGACGTCAGATTCATTCTTCATTTAATATATGTGCTGCCACTTTAAGAGAAAATAATAAAATATCCACTAAGCGTATGGCTTTTGATAAGCGTATGGCCTTGAGCGTATGACAGCGTGTCATAATTTTCCACATCCTACAAGACCCCCTTCAAAGTTTTCGAACTTTATGAGTTTCAAAAGTTCGAAATTACTTTGAATAAAAAAGTGGGAATGAGTCTTGACACGCTGGCATTAAATATGTTTATGCAAAAATGAATTTATTAAATGTCATGATGACTCTTCATTTTTCGAGACTGATTGAATCTGATTTATGGAGGAATATGAACCGCCAGCAAGCTTTGTTATATAAACTGAGAAAATTCAGTTTTTGACATTCATTTCTTGTAACCATGACTCCAAAGGAAGCGGCTGAAGAAGAAGCACGAAAATTAGGTTTCTGTGCCCATGGTGACCCCACCTTTGGAGGCAAAGAACCGGAGCCCTTCGTCATCGAGTTCAAAGATGACCCCACGCAGTTAGCCAAGAATTTCTTGGGTTACTTCGGTCTGGACGGCTCCTCTACTTCTGATGGGCGGAGCCTCGCAGAGAAGCGTGAAATGCTTGCTGCTCTGTTGCACCGTATGGGGGTCCAAAGCGTAGAAGAGTAAGGCGTCAAACTTAGCCGCTCTGGAAAATAGAGCGTGACTTTGTTGCACCCCTTTCTTCCCTCCTTTTTTTTGTTTTGTAAGGCCATCAGTGCCTTAATGAAATGAATATTCAAGAATTCTCTGTTTAGTATAATTTTGTGTTGAAAACTAACGTGCACCAATGAATAACTGTAGATTACGCTGTAGGTTACGCTGTCTTCCAATGTTGTGGAAAGCACTCTTTGAATATTTCCAAGGCTATGCTGGTTTCCAAAGTACACGTGGCACTCATTGCATATTTTATGAGCGTTATTTGTGGATCCTTTCCAAGAATAGGCTTGCGCTCCATACTTTAAAATAGACAGAAGAGTTTCACAGAACTCATCCCCATCTTTTTTTCTTCTTCTCTTCTCTGAAAATGAACATGAGATTTCACTCTCGAATCGAAAAGCAAAAGCTTCTAAATGTTCGAATTCTGAGCAATATGTCAGACATCAGTTTGCCAATTCTTAGCATCAAACTTGAAGGTAAGTCAGGCATAATACACGTACTGTTTTCGCTGTTGAAAATAAGCTTTCTGTCTCCGAGCGTGCTTGACCAACCAGTGCGTTTCATATGACATTTCTGTTGATTTAATTCTTTTCTTCATGCTGTTTTCCGCAGAAACTTGGCTAAAGATTTTCTTCAGAACTGGCATTGGTGATGTGGATGCTGTGGAGAATGTCCTTCTGACACCAACATCAGGGAGCTCATACGCTTTTGACGCGTACATCAGACAACTCAGAACTCTTCGTGGGATAGAAGGGTCTTCCTCAGATGTAGGAAGAGCCTTTATACACGAGAGTTGGATGGTGGAATCAACTCTACTACCGAGAAATCGGGTAGTAAAGTTCCTTTCACGGGAGAACTAGGAATTGTATCCCAAGGTTTGGATACATTCCTGTCTTCCTTGAGGGGTTACCCCCATCCACCAGTTGTATTGGCAGCACCACGACTTCGGGCTGCCATACTCTGTGATTCTCCCTCGTCTGAGAGAGAAGACCAGAGTTTGATTCCTGTTGATCTGGTCGTGACTGAGACCCAGACAGTCAGGAATTGCAACCAACAACGAACCTGACGGAGAAGGTCCGACGGAGAAGATCCAAAGAAGAAGATCTCTATTCGGTTATCGTTGTGGTGTAGAATGAAAATCCAAGATTGTAATAGATTTCCATTATGATTTGTAAGAAAGTCTAAGAAAATGTAATAGACTTTTTGTGGTGAAATGGGAATGGAAATGACACTTCTTCTATGCTTCAATGATTTGTATTTGTGGATGAATTGTGGACATGATAGATATAAAATCATCTTTTTCTGTTTTAGAGTATATGATATTATCAGAGGTATTATGGACGTGATAATATATAGGAACTCAAAAGAAAATATTGATTTCTATGCAGAGGTCAAAAATGACAAATGAGTAGATAGATTCGGAATTGATTCAGAGGTTATGAAAACATGATAAATAACGAATCCCCACTTAATAAATTGATAGAAGATCATGAACGGACGAACCGTTAGGAAATGAAGAATAGATGAACTGTCGAGTGAATGTAATAAATGAACGGACGAACCGTCAAGTATTAATGAACATGTGAAACGTCGGATGAATGTGAGAAATGAATGGATGAACTGAACATCGGAAAAGAATACGTCCTTTCGATCCTTGTAACCATATGCCTATAAATAGAAGGATCGCATTTTATCCATAATGTCTTCTGAAGAGAACATAAAGAAGGCTGAAGTCGCCCCCGAAGCTACTGAAGGTGTTAAAGAACATCCACCTCCGCAGAAGAAGGAAATGGGCGAAAGCTCGTTTACTCCCAAGCCGCCGAAAGATATCCTGGACTTCCTGGTCGAACCAGAAGAAACCGAAGAAGAATAAGCAATGAGGCTGGCTGCCTGTCAATTCTTGGTGCGGTCAGGAAAAGATGTACTCAATTCTTTTGCTGATTATGTATGTGGTCCTCGTCCCAAGTATGAGAGGGATGACAGTGATCTTCCATGATGATGTACTCTTTTTCTTGAAGAATTTTGTCAAAATAAACTCTGTTTAAGGAAACTTTGTTTACGATGTATCCTTCCCACTTTACATCAATTTTGCCTTTATTCACTGATCTTTAGACTCAGAAATCAAAAAGACTAAATATTTGAGATAGAAAATTCAGAGGTAATATGGACACTTTATTAAAACCACTGGGGATCTAATAAAACAAAATATCAAATTTTCTGGGAAGATGATACATGGTAGAATAACAATTTCCTCTGGGGATAACGATATCTAAATAACTTTTGTAAAGAAGGATTTTATATTTGCTGGGGAATGATGAAAATATTATACATAATATTTCTTTAAGAATTTGCCATTGATAGGCATCATCATGACTTTCCCATCCATAGAGGCAAGCTGGTATGCTCCGTTAGAGAAGACTTTGTTC
>JANAVB010013309.1:0-41157 GCA_029216955.1 Iris pallida
TTGGACCTCAGAAATAGCCCCAATGCCCTATGAACTGACGGGGACAATATCTACACAACGATAATTAAATTAATTAATATATAGATATAAGTATAAATAAATATTAACTAATTAACTTACTTTGTAGGCCCGTCAGACCAAATTTCCATCCTCGTCTCGTCCGGAGGGGCGCATGGGGGATCGCTCGGATCATATGTAGACGACGTAGGTACGACCTCATCCACCCGCTCCTCCGTCTCCATAGTGCCGTCAATAGGAGGAATGCTGCTGAACGGGCTAGGATCAGGCCTAGAACTGTCCGTCCCAGGAGTGTTGCCATGTACCGTCGACGCAGATGGAGATCCGAGTGGCTGGTACACTGGAGTACTATGAGACGAAGGACCAGAACCGTTATTCACTAATAGAGTACCACTCCGTCCACCGGTGGAACCTCTACCTCCGCGAGATACTCCTCTACTGCCACGGGGGTACAATCCTCTGCGTCCTGCCATACCTGATAGAAATATATATCTAGAAATAATAATCATGCATTTAATATCTCACAGGTTATAAAGATAGACCCGAAGCAACTCTCGAATTTGTAGATAATAAACATGCATTTAACATATCACAATTTATAAAAATAGACCCGAAGTAACCCTCCGTTGAATTTCTAGATAATAACTAAGTCTAGATAATAGACTCCATAAACATCCAGAAACATCCCAAAAGTAAAATAAACATCCAGAAACATCTAGAAAGTAAAATAAACACCCAAGTCTAGATAATAACATCCAAAAACATCCAAGTCAACCCTGAAATAAGTCTACAGAAACAAAGCCGGTCAAAAATCATATCATATATCTACTGTCCTCTGTGAGGCGCATAGAGATCTCCGTCCTCAGCCACTGCACATAAGTAGGATCCACTCTAGCAAGATCAATATCCAGAGGAGATGGATGACTGGAACTCCCGGTACAACTGTCTCTGGTGCCGCCTCCTCCTTCATAGCAATCTCGACTTTAGGAATCACTTCCTCCTTAATAGTAGGAGAAAGTTCTTTCTTGTCCGTCATCTCTGCAGTAGGTACCACTACCGACTCAGCAGCAGGAGGAAGCACTACCTCCTCAGCAGCAGGAGGTGCCACTACCTCCTCAGCAGCCATCTGTGTCTCTCTCAAGCGACGTACTCGGGTCATAGGTGCCATCTGGTAAGGTTGATGGAAACATAGAGATTAATTAAGGATTAAACAGAATGACAATATTAGACGTGTAATGTGGAAGATATTTTATATTTTATTTTACTTTCAATCATCTTTTAAAATTCATCTTCTTCGTCCTCTGTATCCTCATCTTCCTCTTCCTCCTCATCTTCGCTTTCATCTACTTCGTTTTCCTCTTTCAATACTTCTACCTCTCTACACGATTAGATATGTAATATGGAACTTTCGTTGTGTCCACGTCAACTGTATTTGTTACGAGAGGTAGCTCGTCCTCCTGATAAGCTATTTCGTCCACATCGTAGGTATTTTGGTTTTAGTTGCATACTGCCCACCAGTCCAACCTAGTTGTTCCCCGTTTAGGATAAGTAGTAAAGTAAACTAGTTGAGCCTGACTTGCTAGAACAAATGGTTCGTATCCTTGATATCGACGGCAGTAGTTAATATCCATAAGACCATGCTTGTCAATTTTCTAACCTTGATCTTGGATCGGATCGAACCAATCACACCTGAACAAAACGATCTTAGCCGGCTCTACGCCGTAGTTATATGTCAACTCCACAATCTTCCGTAAGACGCCATAGAAATCATTGCCCGGATCTACATCTTTGTAGTTTGTAGATCGGATACACAGACAACTATTTTGGTCGAATCAAGATTTGGAAAGTTCTCTCTGATTGGAGCATCTGTTGACTTGAACCTAAACCCATTCACACAATAGCTTGGCCATATTTTGACAGAATAAATGGGCCCCTTGGCTAGAGTTCTAATAGACTTATTCTTTTTATTGCGTCCGGACGATCGACCTAAATACCACAAGATAAGAAATTAAATTCCGTGTTCCGTTAATTACTGTGCAAAGTGCATATACGATAAGTAATTACTGCGTCATCTTATATATGCACTCAACCATGAAGGAAAATGATATCTCATTTCCTGTTCCAGTTCTTCATCCATTATGTACTGTCTACTTGATCTCACCTCATCATTATATGTGTTGAAAATAACAATACATATACCAATTAGTGTAATAATAATATTGGATACTATTACATGCATAGTTGACGTAAATGTGGACGTGTTAGTTACTTACCCCTCGAGCTTCTCCACTTCATCCTCGTTGCAGTTGAGCAACATATATAACTGAGTAGCCCTTAGTTCCTCGTCATTCAGATATATTTTCTTTATTTTCCCGGAAGACTTTTCGAAAGCATTAAAGACTTTTAGTATTGCATCAAATTAGATTCAAGATATCCATCATCGTTTCTGGAAGCTTGTTCTATTAGTAGCAACATGTGGCTTAAAATACATTGAGCAGAAGTTTGTAATTTCCTCGAGAATATAGGCTTCACAAGTAGAACCCTCGACCCGAGCCGTGTTTTTTACCTTTCTCTTTAGGTGGTTCAAATGCCACTCAAACGGGTACATCCACCGATAACCGACGGGCCCACCAACACGTGCCTCGTAGGATAGATGAATTTGCAAATGCTCCATGGAGTCGAAGAACCCAGGAGGGAATACCCTCTCAAGCTTGCACAACGTTAGTAGAATGTCTTTCTTTTGCTTTTTTAGATGATCGACAAGCAACTTAGTAGAACAAAGATCTCTGAAGAATATGCTCAACTCTGTCAACGGGTCCCAAACGACTGACGATAATAATTCCTAAAATGCTATCGGAATTAACCTCTCCATAAATACATGACAGTCATGGCTCTTCATCGTCAGTTTGTTCTCCTTCGGGTCGACGCATCTTCTTAAATTCGACACGTATTTGTCAAGAAATTTTAGGCCCTGAATCCACCTACAAAGTCTCACTTTATCCTCCTTGTCTAGTAAGAAAATTTCCTTAGGCTGCTTATACTTCCCATTGCCTTCCTTTATCAAATGCAACGCAGGACGTCTGCATATATCTTCCAAGTCTAACCTGGCATTGGGATTGTCTTTCATCTTTTCTTTACGTCCATCACAGTATTGATTATGTTGTCAAACACATTCTTCTCGATATGCATGACATCAAGGTTATGTCTGATCAGATTGGTGCTCCAATATGGCAGGTCCCAAAATACTACTTTTCGTCCAATTATGAGTGCTGCCAAATTCATCACACTTGTATCCCTTTGTTGGCTCTTCGATAGCACTTGGAAAGTCCTTGACCTCCTCCCATATCGTACCTCCGGTCGACCTTGGGGTGGACTGGCCTTTTCTACAATGCCGGCACGAAATACATTCCTGTTCCTCCGGAACGGATGGTCCTTCGGCAAGAACTGTCGATGACAATCGAAGAAGCACAATTTTCCTCCGTGTTTTAAACAAAAAGACTTTATGCGGTCCATACAATACGGACATGAGAGACGACCATGAGTGCTCCATCCAGATAACATTCCATATATCGAAAAGTCGTTGATGGTCCACATCAGTACGGCCCTTATCTAAAAATTCTGCTTTATAGAAACATCGTAGGTGATGGCACCTAGTCCACACAGCTGATTTAACTCATCTATCAATGGCT
This sequence comes from Iris pallida, assembly GCA_029216955.1. Lineage (NCBI taxonomy): Eukaryota > Viridiplantae > Streptophyta > Magnoliopsida > Asparagales > Iridaceae > Iris > Iris pallida. Next base: position 3,708 of record JANAVB010013309.1, read on the forward strand.
GTAAATACACATCGATGTTCCTCTTCAGATTGTTCGGGCCCGGGATAATAACGGTGAGAAACATATACAGAGTCTTCATACACATCCAAGGCGGTAGATTATACGGAGTGACGATCACAGGCCAACACGAATACTGGGAGCCCGAAAGTCCGAATGGGGTAAAACCGTCGGAGGAGAGACCCAATCTGACATTACGCGGATCCAAAGCAAAATCTAGATACTCTCGATCAAAGTGCTTCCATGCTTCCCCATCAGATGGGTGATCCAACACTCCTTCGATCGGTTCACGTCTGTGCCAGCTCATATTTTCTACAGTTTTCTTCACCATAAACAACCTCTGTAATCGCGACATCAACGACAAGTAGTGCATCGAATCGATAGGCTTTCTTGCACCGGGAGTCCTACTTGAACTTGTTGCCTTGTAGCGATCAACACCACAAAATCTGCACATCTTCATCCTTGTCGTCTTTATAGTACAACATGCACCCGTTACAACAGACATCAATTTTTTCATATCCCATCCAAAGAGATCTCACCATCCTCATAGACCGGTAGAAGTCTGTAGGTAACTTGGTACCTACCGACAAGATCTCTATAATCAACTCGATGATTCGGTTGTAGCATTCTTGAGACATGTTAAAATTGGACTTGATGCTCAGCAGTCTTGTAACCACCTCCAACGATGAATGATCCTCACAACCAGGATACAAAGGAGTCCTTGCATTCTCCAACTACTTTATGAACTTCGAAGCATCGGCATTCGGTGCCTCCTCTACCGCATCATGATTGTCTGGATCGAAACTAGGCCCCGTAACGTCAAAAACCAGGTTCACGCACCCTTCGTCGTAACCAGTATGGTCATGGACATCCATATACGAGAAATTAGGCCCCAGCTCCGATGCTAAAGGCACAAGATCTCCGTGTGACATCCACTGACAGTAATTCAGCATAAAACCTCTCGAGTACAAATGATATGTCACATCCACTTCTGGATGCTATTTTATGTTGTGACGTCTTACACATAGATACTTAATTTTGGTACGGTCCATGCATTAAGGGAACGCCTTGGCAAACTGCAGGAATTGCTCTACCCCATGTATAAATTTATCCTGTAAACCGTATATGTCATCAGGATGATGATTATACATCCACGAACGATGTCGGAGATAGTAATTCATATCCATTTGATAATAATTCTGCAAAATAGATACACATTATTCGAGTATATTCCAAATTGATGCATATAGACACATGAGTATCAAATGAGTGTTGTTACATGTTCAACAAGAAGGCCCCCTCTCTGACCCCCCTCTATTTCCCTGCTTCTCATTCGACTCTCTCAGCATCCTATTCAGCATCATTTGATATCTATCTCAACCTTACCCTAGATAAGTGTGGAAATATTAATGTTAACCAAGGTTCCAAAAAATCTATAACTCTGATAGGCCCAAAAGGCTTGGCATAAGTAAATTTAATTTCTAGAGAATGGCTCAAAACACTATTCCAATTATACCTACACTTCTAGGATACTCTATACACTCTAGGTACTAGGACTGAATTAACTCTCTAACACTCTAATGACACACTCACATATATCCACTCTTACTTATGAATACTAAGATCTGACACATTGATAATCATATACACTAACACTCTTAGATATGATACTCGCATTCACTTCTAACTATCCTAATTGATCCTAAACTACATTCACTCACTAGTACCAATACTAACTCAAATAGGCACTCTCATCTCCCAAGATACTATACTGATACCAACTGATACCACTGCTCATACTCACACTCGACACATACACATTTCACTTAGGCATTTGCCTGTACTCGAGCTCCCAAATGGGATTCCCCCTATCTCCTAAAGCCCCTGACTTCTCTAACCCCTGCCCACGTAGCTTGTAGCCCGAGCCGATGTAAGCCTTGCCAAGGCAAGTTGCTGCTACTGCAGCAATACCACATGGCATATGCCAATGTGGCACTTGCCAACATGCTCAGTCCTATGTCGTGTCTGTGTATGCGTGTCGTGTGTGTCGTATCGTATCAGCGTGTGTGTATATGTGTGTGAGTATGTGTGTGCGTATGTGTGTACGTATGTGTCGTGTCTGTATGTCGTGTCAGCGTGTGTGCATGTAATAATATCTGTGTCAGCACGTTAAGAAGAGGAAGATAGGGTTAGGGTTTACCTGTTTTAGTCGGAGTTGGGTCGGGGTCGCCAGGGCTGGAGCAGCGGCGGAGGGGACTGGTCAGGTCAGCTTCGATGAGGGGAATTGACGGTGGAGGAGTGGCGGAGGGACGGGGGTCGCCGGTGGAGGGGGACGCCGGAGGAACGAGGGTCGCGCGAGGAGGGAGTCGCCGGAGGGAGGGGGGACGCCGGAGGGACGAGAGGGGAAGGAAAATTTGGGGATAAGAGAGCGGAAAGAATTTAGGGTAAAAAATGAAAAGTTGATCGGCACTTGATCCCTATATAAAACGTTTTAGTGATATCTAAAAAAGGACGTCGCTAAACGTCGCTGTAAACTAAAGATACGGCAACGTACAGAAGTATGAGTCGGAAAACGTCGGTAAATAAAACAAAACAATGACATTTTGCGACGAGACCGCGACATCTACTCGTCGCTCTACGTCGGTAATAGTGACGTTCAATGACGTCTTTTATCGACGTCACTAAATACGCAAAAAGTAGCTACGTTATTACTCGGAGTCGCTAAATTCGTCGCCAATATGACTTAAAACTAATTATAAATTTGTAGTTCTATATGTTTGATTCACTAAACCTTTTGACTGAGTCAATTTTGAACTCATTTTGTGTCCAAAATCGGACACGGGGACACTGTATGCTGGTGTGGTGCAGTGCCCTGCTACCCTACACTTTGTGCACACTGCACAGGACACGTGGAGTCGTATCGGGGACTAGACTGACATCTTGTCCCCCAAGTTTTAGCCCAAGTGGTGTCGTGTCGTATACGTTCTAAAGCCTGCATTGATTCGACCACACACACACACACACGCGCACAGTGGCTATGATACGCATTCGACATGCTGACACGAAGACACTTGGACTCAATTAAGGGTTTCTAACACCTAGCCCTACCCCTTACCTACCTCTGGACACGAACACGAGACACGTAGTGTTGTGTGTCGTGTCCTAGATGGGCCGACACATCAGCACATGGCATTGCAAGCACTGTCATCTGATACATATTTTTGACACATGTTTGGACATAATTTGACATGAGTTTGGACAAATCGTGGACACTAGGTTGACACAGAGTTGACGCACCCTCTTTCCCTTCCGATTATATAAATTTGTATCTATGTTTGTATCTATATGTATGTATTTATGTATGTATCTATGTATGCATGTATATTATGAATTTCGGTTTGGACACCTTGTAGGACACTTGCAGACCACTTGGACACGATTTTGGACACACTGACATGCTCACACACTCACTCGACAAAAATTGACACCAGTATACACCATTTTGACACATGTATTTGGGTTTAGTATGGGTGTGTGAGTTATTTTCCAGTTTTCTGAATCTCAGTCATATATATGAGAGTGTGATATGAGTTGGGAGTTATTCCCAGGTTTCTGAGTGAACCAAGTGCATGGGAACAGTCCACATGTTTGTGAGTTGGGGGCTTGCATTCCCAGTTTACATGTGTTTATAAGTTTGCTGCCTTTTAGTTGTTCTTTAGTAATGTTTAGGTTCATATGTTTGGTTATTGTATATGTATATGTATGTATATATATATATATTATATAATATATATATATATATATGAGTGTCTTATATATATTTTTATCAACTGTCAGTTTAGTTGGTTGTTGTGTTCACTTAACCCCCTTTGCTAACCCCCCCACCCCCATCACTTGATGCACTTAACTGCTCTCTCACACACACACACCCTTTCAAACCATCCCCTTTCTTCCCCTTTCCCTCCTAATATATATATATGTAACCCCCTTTTTGTTAACCCTTTTATGCTCACACACACCCTTAACCCTTGGCTTAACCCTATCCCTCTACCATAGATCATTCACACACACACATTGACCCCTACACACACATACACGCACACTCTTATATATACCTTACCTTTCCTTTCCCTTTTCTTTATATATGTAATCATGTATGAGTGTATATATACACAAATATATATATATATATATATATATATATATATATATATTGACTTTACCAGATTAGCGTACATCATCGACGCCTGTTCAATGAAGTTGTGGTGGAAGCTTCGCACGGACAACTCCATATGGACTAGGTTCATGAAGGCCAGATATTTCTTCACACACACACATTGACCCCTACACACACATACACACACACTCTTATATATACCTTACCTTTCCTTTCCCCTTCCTTTATATATGTAATCATGTTTGAGTGTATATAATATATATATATATTATATATATTATATATATATATATATTATATATATATATATATATATTTGGCTTTACCAGATTAGCGTACATCATCGACGCCTGTTCAATGAAGTTGTAGTGGAAGCTTCGCACGGACAACTCCATCTGGACTAGGTTCATGAAGGCCAGATATTTCCAATATTCTCACCCCGCGACTGCCGTCGCCTACAATCGATCCTATGCATCCTGGCGTTGGATCTTTCATGGACGACACCTCGTTGAACCCTTTATCATCGAGAACCCCGACACCCTACAGTGGTCCCCCACGTTCGACGGCACCTTCACGATGGCCTCTGCCAAGACGAAGGCGAGAGGCACAGACTCGCCTGCACCGTTGATCGCTCCTTTTTGGCACTCTTGCATCCCCAACAAACGGTCAATCCTCATCTGGAGAGCATATCGCCGAAAGTTGCCTTCCGACGACTCCCTTTCCTCCATCGGCAATAGCTTAGCGTCCAAGTGTCATTGCTGCACCTCACACCAATCTGAAATAACTGATCACATCCTTCTCCATGGTAGCATCGCTTACCAGTTGTGCTTCAATCTTTCGCAGTGATGCGGCCAGGCCCCCCATATTGGAAGCTTTAACGATCTCCTTGCCAGCTGGGGATCCTCACATGGGCATCAGATCGTCGCAGCCGCTGGCATTTGGGTGCTATGGAAGAACAGAAACAAATTTCGGTATGAAGGTCACCAATAACCCCCAACAGCTTTTCATGAAAGTCCTCCGGCAGTGTCTCCGCATTAGCAGACGATGCTCCCACGCCCCGAAATGTTTTTGGCAGGAGTTGCACTAGTACGACTGACACTTTTTGTTGTGCTCGGTCTATTTTGGTTTCTATTTAAGGTTTTCTTTGCGCTGGGCGCGCTTACTTGTATAGGCTTCGGCATTTTGCGCCTGATACATCAATAAAGTCCCTTCGTTTATATATATATATATATATATGCTATGTAAGGTATTTGTGTAGGTAAGGTATATGCCATCTAGGAATAGTATTGTATAGATATTGTATGTACATTTGTATGTATGTTATATATGTAGCCATTTATATATTTATGTGGATATATATTTGTAACTATATATATAGCTTATTTATAGACTTTGTGGTATATAGTATATAGTATATGTATATATATATGTGGTGTATATACCTATAGGCTAGTTAGACTAGGCTATGTATACCTTGGTATCCTAAGGTATATGTTGTATAGTGAGGTAACCTATACCTTGACCTAGAAATTGACTAGATAGGCCTAATATGACTTATAAACTTGAGTTTGACTAAACCCTAGATTAATTGACTAGTTTGACCAGAGTTGACCTACTTTGACTAGATTGTTTGCCAGAGTTGACCAAGAGTTGACTTTGACCTAGATTGACTTAGAATCATGTAGAATACATTGTAAACTTCAAATATTACCTTCTTGTATACATCATAACCTGTGTGCTCTATTTAGGACTCAGACACCTCAATTCAGACATCTATTTTCACAGTCACTCAGGATCTCAGGCGAGTACATGCTTTGATCATTTTTATACTTACTAGAACTTATATTCATGCTTTAGATAAATTACTTGATGCTGTCACGTTGTTATCATGGACCAGTACCCTATGGATCTTGTCACGCGATGTTATCCCCCCTCGGGTTCATCAAATACATCTTGTTATGTACTTTTTATGAATATCTTGTATTTCTTGTACACCCCTATTCATGTATACTCTTGTGCAATCTTGTACTCTCATGATCACATGAGCCTCATGGATAAAAACCTCTTGTACAGGTAACGTAACTTGACTAGATCCTTGTGTATTGATTGGGGAGGGTGGGTCAGAATTGGTTTTTTGATCAAATCCCATCTTGTATAAATCTTGTGAGTGTCCATTATGCCTTCATGTATAATGGAGTCCTATTTTATTCTAACCTAACCTGTGTACAAAACCACCTTGTGCTCTAAACACTTATATTACTTACAGTTCTTATTTTAGATACAAACTGTCTCTTGTACTCAGATTTGTCTATTTACACTGTTCTTGTACATGTCTTACAATTTTTATTATAATTTACTCTACTACTTGTTATATATATTCTGTTATGATATGTTACTGTTTCATTGTTATGTATTCGCTCCTGTCCTGACTGGACCTGTTGAAAATATTACAGATGACACCAAGGAGTTCTGCCCTACTTATTATGGAGCAGGCCTAGATAACACTTGTGAGCTAGACTCACAGGAGGATCCAGTTCTGGCTAAGGCCATCATCCCTATTGCCTAGGCTAGATAGCTAGGCTTTATCTTATTTCTTTATGTTTTGTATTTGAAATTTGAGTTGTATTATATTCTGGATGCTGTGATGATTGTGTCGTTCAGACCCTTAGACTTATTTTCTTCTGTTTGTATGTTCTCTTTTGAGATTTCATATCTATCATATCGTGCTATTTTTTTCTTAGAATTGTGATTGAGATGTACCTTCTGTATTGTCCTTCGAATGGAGAGTATTTCTTGTACAGTTACATTTATACTATATTAGATGTATGTGACCTAGGACAGCATTCTACCATCGATACTACAGCGTAGGCTGGACATACCCACTTCTCGTGCCCCTATCATCGGTGCAGGTCGTGACATATTTTAGTGGTGGCCCATGCAGGTCTCGAGAGTCGCAATTAATGCGATTTTGTAGTGGTACTCGAACTAGAGTATCACTACAGCCTGTAGTAGGATATAGGATATAAGTCTTGAGGTACTCAATCATATTTAGGAAAAACTCTTATCTGAATTCCTGTCATCTAAATTTTTACTGATATTTACTTCCTTTTGAAATATATTGTCCTTCTTTGATCATATTGTTGGTCGCTTAGTATTGATTCTTTGTTCGATCTGTCTCTAGGATGGTGCAGACACGATCTCATCATTTCGGCCCAGGGGATACCACCGAAAGGTCTACTACCTCACGTTTGATTCATAGGACCCTAGGACCGCAGCTTCCCTAATTCTTTCTCATGTCGGAGCATCTGTCGCGTTCGGAGGTGCACCTCCACCTGCCCGGAGGCCTACCCCATTCATTCCGGACGTGCTTCACTAGCAGCCACCTTCAGGATCAGTGGATGTAGCTCAGCTTTTTGCCTTCTTCCAGAAGATGATGGAGGCCCAGCAGTGCCAGTCTACAGATTTCAGGCAGGGAATAGACAATACCCACCAACTAGCTATGACGACAGTTGAGATGGTGACCATCCCATAGCAGGCAGGCCAGATACACCAGTGCCATTCGAGGACCCCAAACATCCATGACTTCCAGAAGATGCGTTCGAGGGACTTCAGAGGTACTAAGGGCATCATATATGCCGACGACTAGATTGAGCACATTGAGGAGATCTTTCGTCTCGCATTGATACCAGTTGGGATTCAGGTAGAGGCAGCTGGCCGTCAGATGCAGGACCTTGCCAGGACATGGTACCAGGCCGATCCCCAAATGGATACTGAGTGGCAGGCATAGGGAGCTTTTAAGAATCTCTTCAAGAAGAAGTTCTTCTCGGATACTGCACTTGGCACACTGGAAATACAGTTTGAGAACTTGGTTCAGATGAACCAGACTATTGGGGAGTACGCAGGAGAGTTCTTCCGCCTGGGAAGATTTATGGAGGATCTTACTGAGGCCGCGAAGGCGAGGAGGTTCTGAAAGGGCTTGATCAAGGAGATCAAGTCATTAACCAAGAGCAGCCGCGATGCCACTTTTGAGGAGATTCTGATGGAAGCCATGACAGCGGAGGACAACCTTGAGCTGAAGGGGAAGAGAGGTCGAGATACTCATGGCGCTAGTGGCAGTGTAGGCCCGGCCAAGAGGCCCCACATTCAACAGCAGCAGTAGCAGAGGCCTATTCAGCAGTAGTTTCAAGGCCAAGGACGTGCACTATTCCAGCAGGCACCTAGGCATCAGGACGACGCTATGTGCAACTTCTGCAAGAATCCAGGCCATTGGTAGAACGACCATAGAAAGAGACTGGGCATGTGTTTACTTTGTGGTGCAGCAGAATATCAGCTGAGAGAGTGCCCCAAGAACCTGGCACGATTGGCTCAGGCAGTAGCAGGAGCTAGGGCTCCAACAGGGCAGCAAAGGGGACCACCGTTGTAGACTCAACAGCAGAGGTTTGTCCAGCATCAACAGCAGGCCAGAGGAGGAGGCCAGCAGGGGCAAGCTTTCGCCATGACAGCCAAAGATGCACAAACAGTAGGAGAGGTGATTGCAGGTTTTGTGCTTCTCGACTCCATTCCCGTATTTTCCTCATTATAAACTATCTCAAAATTTGATTCCAAATGTTCTTGTTTACCTTCCTTGTTCGTTGATGAATTTGATTCTTGGTATTCAATGTTGATTTAATTTCCTACCAAGATAAGTCGTATGGGCTAGGTCGTCTCAGTTATGAAATCTAGAGACTTCTACAGTCATATTAGCTAGTATGGCAAAAATATATAGCCTAATTTTGGATGTATTTCTCAGGTGTGAGAATTTAAGGATTTCACAGCCAAGCATGCGGCAATACAAAAATTTTAAATACCATGATTCTAGAGGTATGTACCTTAGTTGCGGACTCTATAATTTATCGTTGCCTTTCTTACTAGTATGACGAAGATTCTGAGTATCATGATTTTGGACAGACGTATATGATTTTGAATTGTATGATTTAGAGACTTTGATTGTTGGGGGTTTGACCTAGAAGGAGTGCGACCACTTTAAATTTCGAGGACAATTATTTTAAGGAGGGTAGACTTTTAACCACTACTTTTCTAAAATGAAGGTAATTTTAAACTTTTGTAAAATTTATCATTTAATAATAGGATTTAAATCATGTTAATGATTTATGGTGATTTTTAATTATTTTAATCCTATTTATTTGAGTGTATTGTGACTTTGGTATTCTTACTAGTGTAACCTTAGAGTTACTTAACCTAGAGGCTAACCATGACCATGGAGACCTAGCCATGTGATTAGATTGACTAATTACCACTTTTTAGGTTAAGGGTATTTTGGTTATTTTTGACTTTTGGTGAAAATAAATTTTGATTAATTAATATTGTGCTAATTATTATGTTATGCCTTAACCTAGATATTAGTCATGAGCCTAGATATTAGATTAGAAGTTTCCATTACATGACAAGGTTAGTAATATCTAGATATTAAGTTAGGAGTAGGCTATTTGTTAAGGTTAGATATTTTACTTTAGGCCTTTTCTTGAGGGCTTAATTTACATTATAGAGAGCCTTTAATTCCTATTGAACATAAACCTTAACCCTAGAGAAACCCTTGGATGCCATCAAGCACCTGTTGACCCAAATTGGATTGCAGTCAACCTAATCTTGATAATTAACAAATTGATATTTGACATGATCCAACTCGACACATATATTGTCATCAAAGCTACAAACAGACGACTTACACACATAAAGTCGGATAATCATCATCGATGACTGCTCGACGAATACTGCTGGAACTTGTCATCGGAAGTCTGTATTTTTACTATTTTATTTGAGTCTAGGCTATTGTACGTTGAGTCGTACCGAGTACCTCAACTATAGACTAGATAACCAAAAAGCCCCACAATCAAAAAGCCAAACTGCCAAAGCCCATTTAGCCCAATGAGCATTCTGTCTCCAAGGAGGCAGAGTTCGGGCCCTCTGCCCCCACACTGAGTTCGGGACGAACTCTGTCTTCTAATTTCCAGGAGTTATTTTTTAGGGATTGCTCATTACAAGTTTTCCAACGGCCATAATTTTTGAATTTTGGACAAAGTTCTGGCCGAACTCTGCCTCCCAGAACTAGTATATATAGGCACCATTTTCTTCCATTTCAAACATCCAATCTTCTCATCTCTTCTCTCTTATAGCCTATACATCCCAAAGAGCCATACTCTTCTCATCTACCAGCCATAAAACTTCTCAAGCCTACAAGGTGCTCGGTGCAAGTCAATTAGAAGTTTTGTGCAAGAGTCTTGAAGAAGTCACTTGGAAAATTTCAAGTTTTGTCTCAGCGATATTTTCAAGAAGTTGGCGTGCTCTTCTGTGTAAAGGCACGTGGTTGTAAAGCTATTTCACAAATAGTGGATTTCAATCCGGAGCTAGTTCTCAGGCCTGGACTAGTCCTCCACGAAGAAAATCAGGTTAAAAATTGCTATGTCTGCGTATGCTTTCTGATCCCTATTTAATTTTAGCAATTATACTCTGATTATTTATTTACAAGTTGGGATTGAATAGAGTTGATTTTTTAGTTGATTATTATTGTCACAAGTACTCTATTCATCCCTTCTAGAGTTGCCTACACGTACTTCAATTGGTATTAGAGCCAGGTTCTCTTGATACAGGACTTACATTCTAGAGTTGATCTATGGCAACCACACAACCCATCTCTACCAACTATGGTGAGGGTCAATCCACAAATTGTCCACCCCTATTTGATGGGACCAACTACACATATTGGAAGACTAGAATGAGTTTTTATCTTAAGTCTCTAGACTTTGACCTGTGGACTGTAGTCACTGATGGATACAAGAAACCTCCCAGAATAACTGTTGAGGGGAGTCTCGTCGAGAAACCACACGACAAGTATACTGATCATGAGAAAAAACAGGCAAGTCTAGACGCTAGGACTATTAATCTTTTTTCTGTGCCATAGATAGGACAGAATTCAACAGGGTCTCCACATGCACTACCTCGCATGAAGTATGGAAGCTTTTGGAGGTGACTCATGAAGGGACAATGCAAGTCAAAGAATTGAAAGTCAGTCGTCTGACACAGGAATATGAGGCTTTCAGATGAAACCTAATGAGACGATCACTCAAATGTTTACCAGATTCCTCGACGTCGTCAACCCTTTATCCTCTTTTGGAAAAGATTATTCCAACCATGAGAAGATACGCAAAGTGCTACGAGGATTACTGAAGGTTTGGAACCCCAAAATCATGGCGATCATCGAAGGCAATGATCTCACGACAATATCTCTAGAAATATTGATGGGCAAGTTGATGACGCATGAGCTCGATTTAAAAGACTTCAAAGAAATAGCTCCAAAAGAGAAGAAGATTGTATTGAGAGCTCATCGCCGAAGAACCAGCCCAGAAGACAATGATGACGACGACTCCGAAGGTGACGATCAAGCTCTCTTAGTTCGAAACTTCAAAAAGTTTCTATGCTTCAACAAAAAGAAGAGAGAACAAAGAGACGATGAGGAAGAACCCACCTGCTTCGGATGTAAAAAGACGGGACATGTCAAGCAAGATTGTCCCTTAGCAAAGAAGGAAAGCAGATATGAGAAGTCATATAAGAAGCCTACTACAAGGAAGTATGCCAACACTAGCATATGGCATGAAAGCGAGGCTAGTGATTCAGATGAGGAAGAAGACTCTCCACAAAATACGACTAACGTCTGTCTAATGGCGACTTCAGAAAAGGTAAAAGATTTTTATGCTGATTTCTCGTTTGATGAACTTGGTGATGCTTTTGGTGATATACTTGATGATCACAAAAAGGTAATCAATAAATATAAACATTCAAAGGATAAGATCAAGGACTACGAAACCGAGTTCCATAGACTTTCATGTTCACTAGAAGATGTTAGAAACACTACACCCATAGAAAATACTGAAGAGGTATCCAAGATTAAATTAATCTTACACGATGCCGAATCAGTCATTGAGAAACAAATACTTTAAATTACGGCTTTAAATAAAGAACTTGTTGAAGGGAAAAACAAGTTCAAAATTGCTACAGGTAGAATACACGGTCTTACTGCTAAATATGATGAGTTGAATGATGTTTCCAAGAAATTAGAGATTAAACTGGACAAGCAGGTTGTACAACCACAAGTTCAGTCTTACAGTCACAACACGTACAAATATGTGCCAACTCAACACAAAAAGGTACGTCACCACAAGAACACTCATCCACATGCTAAACAAAATCATTTTTTCATGTACACCTATTAACATACAGCACGTAAGACACATACACGTAATGCTTATCATCATCATGCTGCTGCACACAGTCACTATAATCATTATAGTTACCCTGATACTGCACACAATAACAATGATCATTATAGTTATCCTGCTGCTGCACACAGTCACCATACTCACACTACTGCTGCATGTATCTATCATCATCCTACTTATAGACACCACTATCAACATGCTCCTAGTATAAACATGCATTCTAGATGTACATATTGTAACCTATATGGACATATTTCTCCACAATGTAGGATTAGAAGATTAGTTGATAGAAATATATATGCATGGGTACCAAAGTCTAACCTCTCAGGACCTAAAAGAATTTGGGTACCAAAGGTCACATCTACTTGGGGTGTAGGTGGACCATCCCTCTTCAACTAGAATTAAGTGGATTCTCGATAGTGGGTGCTCGCGATATATGACTGGAAATGCAAATCTATTCCCAACCCTATCGATAAAAAAGGAAGGGTACGTTTCCTTCGGCAATAACCTTGAAGGCTACATCATAGGTAACGGTACAATTGGTTATCCTTCCTCTCCTGTCATTAACGATGTCTGTTTAGTAACCGAGTTAAAGCATAACTTGCTCAGCATTAGTCATCTTGCTGATCACGGTTATGATATTAACTTCGGACTAAATGTTTTATCTATGATCGATCAACTGGTGACATCACTTTTGAGGGGATAAGGGAAGATAACATTTATATTTTCTATCTATCTAGTGAGACTAACAGTGCAGGGAGATGCCTTTACGCTCACAAAGATGAAAAGCTCCTATGGCATCAGCGTCTTGGTCATGCCAACATGGATACTATCTCCAAATTATCCACCAAGAAGCTAGTCAGAGGACTGTCGGATATCACATTCAAGAAAGACACGTACAACTGTTATTCTCGAGGACGATGATGAAACAACCACTTCGACATCTATAAATGCAACGTCTGAAACCAACTCTCCAAAGGAATTACCAAAGAAGTTCCAATTCACTCCCTCTCATCCAAAGGACTTGGTAGTAGGTGAACTATCAAAAGAGGTAACTACTCGATCCTCTGTAAGAGACACTATAGCTAGCACTACATTCATTTCTCAAATAGAACAAAAAAAACGTTTCAGAAGCTTTTAATGATGAATTTTGGATTTTCGCGATGCAAGAAGAACTCAAACAATTTGAGAGAAGCCAAGTTTGGGAACTTGTTCCTAAACCTACTGGCAACTCAGTAATTAGCACTAAATAGATTTTTCGTAACAAAGTAAACGAGGACGATTCAGTCACTCGCAACAAAGCTCGTCTCTGACATGCCCCGACCCGGGAAATCGCTCGTCCTCGCTAGATTTCACCCGAATCATCGTCCTCGCTGGGGCGTGATGTCGTACGAGCCTGGAGTTGCACTCGTGCACGGCAAAATAACAGTTCACATAGTATTTTATCTCAATTGATAGCATAAGCAGTGGAAGGGAAACAAGGTATAACATAAGAATCTCTTTATTGGTTTTGAACTGAAGATTACAAGGGCTCTGAATAGCCCAACTTAATATGCTAATTGGCTACAACGCTCATGATCTCTCTAGCTCACAAAGGATTACATTATTCCATACATTATGCCTCTTTATAGCCACCATGTAGTCTTTGGCCGAACATCTCCATGTCGCAAGTCCGAACGCCTATGCGGAAGCCCCTCTTGAACGCCAAGGACCCCATGCCTCGGCATGTCCAAGCCAAGCTCCGCCCCATAACTTGAGCCTGCACATAAACTAGTGGGGGATTAGTGCTTTCGTCCTCGCTTCGCACTGATCAAGACCCGCTCGCACCCAAACCAAACACTAAATACATTTAGTGAAACATGCATCTTAATTTGTGATCTTTCTATTTAGCCTTAGGATCAGTTTCATGGCAATCATTCAACATATCGACTTAACATAAAGGTGTCCCATATCGTATCCCTGCGGCAGATTCAGTTAGACATAATATGAATATAAACATAGTGCTTGTGCTCATCTCCGTCCCATATTGCCTAGCCTGCACGGATTAGAACTTAACATGGAATCATATCATTCATGCAACAACCAACCATAAACTTAGACCATGCATAAGGGTCGCAGGCCCTGCGCCTGCACCCAACTCTCATCTCAGCCCACCGGCCCTATCTATATGAAGGTCACGGTGTTTCGTACCGTAATGGACTTGGCATCTCTTATGTGTAAGCCTATGATCACTTTGATATGGGTTGCTAGCCCAGTATCCGAAGGAACCCAAACTTACGAATATTATAGCTTATCACAGCACCGAACGGTCGTAATCCGTCTGAATGTTGTGCACCATAAATACCACACATAATTCTCTCCGAGGCCGAACGGTCCCGGCGCCCCGCCGTAACCGTTCGAGGGAAGCCGCACCCGTACACGGGCCATCCGAGTCCATTGACCATGCAATACGTACCATAGCATACAAGTCATGCCGTTCCAGCCAATCCTCCGTTCTATAAACATAGTCTCGCACATAAACATATTCGCGTCTCATAAACATAATCCACCATCCATATGGGGAGCTCCGTCGACGTTATGCCCCAACACATCCATATTGATGCATGACGCCCAACGGCTTAGACATCTCGTACTCATATTCAACGCGTACCATTCGTAAGTCAATCTCATAGCCTAGTTCCGTAGTTACTTAGTCTTTTCGTAGCATAAGTGCCCGAGGGCACGCTCAGTACCGTAATCCATGTTCTACGATTAGTGTTCAATGTTCTCGGAGCCGTGCATATGATGCACATCTCAATATTATCTTTCAATGTTCTACCATCACCGCCCTACCACGACTCGTATACTTGATGCACGTCGCTTCAATTGTTCGATTGTTCAATGTTCTATCTTAGTGTTCGACACATACTTGGACCTTTCGTCGCCCGAGCCACGCTCGCTAACTCGATAACATCTTACGCATACCATAACATATTGTATTAAACGTGAAGGAATAGGGAGAGAGAGTCAAGAATGCCAACCTCTTATCGTCCAGCGCATACTTGGACCTTTCGTCGCCTTGCCCTTTCGCCGAGTTGAAGCGGCTCGCTTCCATAACTTGGTCACATAGCTAACTCTCGGACTTAGCCATTCCTTTGCTCTACTCGGTTGATTTGGCCTATCGTGCCCATGCCACAATCTATTGCAAGGCCACGATTTGGTTTCGCGGACACTTCATTGTATAAGGCAAAATGTTGACCTCTTATCGTCCAGCGTAAAAGCATAGCCTGCACACCAGATCAACTAAAATCAGCACTTGCTCAACAGGACTTATCTTTTGTATCAATTCGATTATTAAATTCCAACCGACTCAAAGCTTACCTTTGGCCAACGTAACACTTGTATCGATTCGCATCGATACCTCATCGGGTCAACGCAACTCTTCGAGTCAACGACTCATCGTAATGCACCGAGCGGAACGAGGCATTACAGTCTCGTAGCCCAAGGATACAATCAAGAGGAGGGTATCGACTATGATGAGACGTATGCTTCTGTTGCACGACTAGAATCCATTTGGATGCTTTGCATATTTGTAAATTTTCAAAACTTTAAACTTTTGCAAATGGATGTGAAAAGTGCTTTTCTAAACGGTTTTATCAAAGAAGTAGTTTCTGTCAAACAACCACATGGTTTCGAAAATCATAAATTTTTTGACCACGTTTTTAAACTTAGGAAAGCTCTCTATGGCCTCAAACAAGCTCCTCAAGCTTGGTATGATCGTCTGGGTACTTTCCTACTAGATAAAGGTTTTTCAAATGGGAAAGTCGACACTATACTGTTTATAAAATCTCTTGATAACGCAATTCTTTTAGTGCAAATATATGTTGATAATATTATTTTTGGATCTACTAATGAGGGTCTATGCAAGGAATTTGCCAAGTATATGCGGAATGAGTTCGAGATGAGCATGATGGGGGAGCTCAACTACTTCCTTGGATTGCAAATCAAACAACTCTCACAAGGCATCTTCATGAGTCATTCAAAATATGTCAAAGACATGTTGAAGAAGTTTGAGCTTGACAGCATCAAACCAATCAACACCCCTATGGCTACTACCACTAAGCTGGAACCTGATGAAAGCGGCAAACCGGTCGATCAACGTAAGTATCGAGGTATGATTGGTAGTTTATTATATTTAGCTGCTAGTCGCCCCGATATTACGTTTTGTGTTTGCTTATGTGCTAGATACCAAGCCAATCCTAAGGAATCACACATGACCGCAGTTAAGCATATCTTTAGATACCTTAAAAGAACTATTACGGTAGGCTTGTGGTATCCCAAAACCACTTCTTTGACTTAATCGGATATTTCGATACAGATTTTATGGGATGCAAAGTCGACCTTAAGAGTACCAGTGGCACGTGTCGTTTGCTAGGAAAGGCGTTAGTCTAATGGTTTAGCAAGAAGCACAACTCTGTCGCACTATCCACAACAGAAGCTGAATACATCGTAGCTGGTCGTTGTTGTGCATAAATTCTGTGAATGCAGCAAACCCTTGAAGACTACAACTTATGTTTCAAGCATATACCTATTTTCTACGATAACATTAGTGCCATAAATCTGACCAAAAATCCTGTTTGTCACTCACGCACTAAATACATAGAGATTAGACATACTTTTTGCGTGATCATCTACAACAAGGCACGATTAATTTAGAATTCATAAACACTGAACATCAGCTAGCAGACTTCTTTACCAAACCACTGGCCGAAGAGCGCTTCAACTTTCTTTGTCATGAATTAGGAATTTTGGATGAAACGGTCATTATATAAATTGGCCTACATAAATAATGATTATGACATATATCTTTATGGTGACTTTGCTATGGGTACAAGCCAAAAGGGTCCTTCTGACAATATGGCATAAAAGCCTAAGCGACACAGTGCACTAGTCTTCGGACTACCGCTAGCTGGGATTCGGCCCCTACAGCTACCCCATGGCAGTTTTATCATAATGGTCGTTATCATTATTCCTTATTTATTATATGGTTTAATTTCATTTATGACTGTTAATTCAAACTTTCGAAATTCTATTCCTTTTCATCAAAAATTTGCCATCTTTCAAACTTTCTGTGTTCTGTGCCCATGGAGGCAGAGTTCGGGTCGAACTCTGCCCCACGCAGAGTTTCGGCCGAACTCTGTGTCCTTGGTCACAGGTCCTTCAAAGCTTCTCATCCATCCATTGATTTGATTCGACGGTCCAGATTTAACCCGCTTGGCTGCTCCTAAACTCCTTAAACCCGAGAAATAACCCTCTCTCTTCATTTTATTCTTCTTCCACCTTTCTCCAAACTCAAATTTCTCAAACCCTAACCTTAGAAACTCCACATTTAGGGCTCTTTTTCTTTTCAAACTCAAGATCTCAAGCTTTTGGGAGGATCTCTTCCATCTTTTCTCATTTTTGTGAGGTATAATTTCATATTCCTCTCTATTTCCTTTTCTATTATTTCAAATCTCCATGGCTCCAAGACTCTTTGGAAGGGGCAAGAGAAGGAGTGAAGGTGCATCATCTTCCAATCATCCTCCTCTTGCTCCTCCAATCCATCCACTTTTTAATCCACTGCAACCTCATGACCCCAACACATTCAATGAACAAATTTTTGTGTCATTGGAGGCTTCCAATGAATGGTTTGCTGATTTTCGTTCACGGAGTGTGTATACGGGTCATCCGATCAATTTTACTATATTTTCGGATTATGATTCATTGTTCCATGATCTTTGTTTAGATGAGTTAGTTTTCTACATCATCTATTATCTATTTGAATGCTATCCAAATATTTTATTGTAATCTAACCTTTGACGACACACGAATCTATTCTCGTGTCGTCGGTATCGACATTACTTTTGATGATTTTGAGCTTACGGAATATCTCGAGATCCCGGAACCCAATTCTTAGGAGAAACTTGTCGATGGCCGCAAGTTTCAATTTCCCGATGGATCGTTCCTTGAAAGCTTCAAGGATGATTTGTGTACTCCCACCACTCGTCCACGCAAGCTACGGGCTAAATATCTTAACCCGTATTTCTATGAACTTCGTCGTATCATTTTCTCCATGATCTTGCCCAAAGTGGGATCGACCGATGAGTATCTTATTTTGAGATCTCTACATTTTATCATCTCCACTTCCATGTCTCTTTTAACTTTCTGTGCACTATGATGAGCTGGATGATTAATGCACCGAAGAGACCTTGATCTTTGGTCTACGTCCTCTATTTACCGATGATTTTTTGTGCGTTCAATATTCCTCTTGATGAGTGCCAGTTCCTTCCTGCCCCTTCCTATCTGTCTAAGGCATGGCAGCTTTTAGCAAGTGTTGAGTCTCCTGCTGAGTCACAGCATTCCGAGTCTGATGCTCAGGCCGATCCTCCTCCTCTTGGCCAACCTGTGCCCGAGCCACCTGCTACTCTTGAGTCTATTCAGACTACGCTGCGTGATCGTTTCTGCTTGGAGGATGATCGCTGGACTCAGATGGACTATCATACCACCTTACAGATGTCGGCCATCAGCAATACTCTGCATGACATCCAGTACTTCTTGGCCTCTCATCCTACGATGTCTTACCCCATGGTACGAGAGCCTTCTCGCAAAGGTTATCGTATCGATGACGCCTAGGTCAGGAGGTATTTGGATCCAGATGTGGCATTTGTTGATCCTCGTCGCTCTGCCAGCGACCCATCCGACTCTGCTGGACCTTCCTGTGCTCCATGACGGCCGTGGTCTATTTTAGGATGCTGCTGATGCTTAGGATTTCTTTTGTTTATGCACTTTATCATTTTTATTTAGTGATTATGTAGTTGAACTCTTTGCTTAGTACTACTTTATGCTTATATGGCTTCTATTTGGATTATTTGCCAGTTATCTCTTACGTTGGATATGAGCATTGGTTGTGTGATTGCATATTTTCTCCATGGTTATATTTTTATGGGGGAGCTTCTATTTTATTTTGCTAAATGTCAAAAGGAGAGAATATGTGATATTTACTTAACCATTTTTTGGATAAATACTTGTGCTATATTGTGCTACACTTGTGCTATATTGTTTGGACTAGTACTTGTATCAGTACTTCTCTATTTACGGGGGAGCCGAATTGTCCATCTACGGGAGAGCTATATATGTGTCCAGGTATAAATTTTACGACACACAAATATCATAATTTTGTCAATTATCAAAATGGGGGAGATTGTTGACCCAAACTGGATCGCAGTCACCTAATCTTGATAATTAACAAATCGATATTTGACATGATCCAACTCGACACATATATTGTCATCAAAGCTACAAAACAGACGACTTACACACATAAAGTCGGACAATCATTATTGATGACTGTTCGACGAATACTGTTGAAACTTGTCATCGAAAGTCTGTATTTTTACTATTTTATTTGAGTCTAGGCTATTGTACGTTGAGTCGCACTGAGTACCTCAACCATAACTAGATAACCAAAAAGTCCCACAATCAAAAAAGCCAAACTGCCAAAGCTCATTTAGCCCAATGAGCATTATGTCTCCAAGGAGGCAGAGTTTGGACCGAACTCTGCCCCCACACAGAGTTCGGGCCGACCTATGTCTCCTAATTTCCAGGAGCTAATTTTTAGGGATTGCTCATTGCAAGTTGTGCAACGGCTATCATTTTTGAATTTTGGACAGAGTTCTGGCCGAACTCTGCCTCCCAGAACTAGTATATATAGGCACCCTTTTCTCGCATTTCAAACCATCCAATCTTCTCATCTCTTCTCTCTTATAGCCTATACATCCTAAAGAGCCATACTCTTCTCATCTAGTAGCCACAAAACTTCCCAAGCCTACAAGGTGCTCGGTGCGAGTCAATTAGAAGTTTTGTGCAAGAGTCTTGATGAAGTCATTTGGAAAATTCCAAGTTTCACCTCAGCGATCCTTCCAAGAAGTTGGCGTGCTCTTCTATGTAAAGGCACGTGGTTGTAAAGCTATTTCATAAATAGTGGATTTCAATCCTGAGCTAGACTTCTCAGGCCTGGACTAGTCCTCCACGAGGAAAACTAGGTTAAAATTTGTTGTGTATGCGTATGCTTTCTGATCTCTATTTAATTTCTGCAATTATACTCTGATTATTTATTTACAAGTTGGGATTGAATAGTATTAATTTTTTAATTGATCATTATTTTCACAACTACTCTATTCACCCCCCTCTAGAGTTGCCTACACGTACTTTAGCACCCCCTTGCCTATATAAACACATGTTAGCCTCCCTTTGCCTCTTTCCATTGCCTCATACAAACCCTAATTTGTGTTCTTCCCCAAAATTATCCCCTTTTCTCCAAATTACCCCCTCTCTAAATCACCTCCAAATTGAGCCTAGTCTTTTGCATTGTACTCCCTTGTTGTAGAGGAGATCATTGGAGGCCAGCTAGCAAGGATTGGAGGCTCTTGGACCATAGCAAGTTGGTGAAAGGACTCATTTCTAGGCATTTACATTGAGATCTAACTCTCAATAGGTAACGTCTCTAAACTCATTTAAATTCCTAATTTCTCTTCATAGATGCATGCATCTAGGCACCATAGACCTGTAGACCAAGTTTGGTAGAATTTTATGTCCATTTGATATGCGTATCAGAGGTGTGTCGGAATATAGTGTAATATGTTTGTCAAAATGCCTCATAGAATTCATTTCTGTTAAATTGTAAACTAATTATATAAATTTGTAGATCTATATGTTTGATTCACTAACCTTTTGACTGAGTCAATTTTGGACTCATTTTGTGTCCAAAATCGAATACAGGGACACTGCACGCTGGTGTGGTGCAGTGCCCCGCTACCCCTAACTTCGTGCACACTGCACAGGATACGTGGACACGTAAATTTTGACACAGAGGTCGAGGACTAGAATGACATCGTGTCCTCCAAGTTTCAGCCCAAGTGGTGTCATGTCAGACACATTCTAAAGCCTGCATTGATTAGACCACACACACACGCGTGCGCACAGTGGCTACTGATACGTGTTTGACACGCAGACACGAAGACACTTGGACTCAATTCAGGATGTCTAACACCTAGCCTTACCCCCACCTACCTCTGGACACGAATACGAGACACATGTGCTGTGAGTCGTGTCCTAGATGGGTCGACACATCAGCATGAGGCAGTGCATGCAGTGTCCTCTAATACACAGTTTTGACACAATTGGACACGAGTTTGGACACGAACGTGGGCATTGGGTTGACACAGAGTTGACTCACCCTCTTGCCCTTCCTATTCTACATATATTTGTATCTATGTATGTATGTATTTATCTATGTATGCATGTATATTATGAATTTAGGTTTGGACACCTTGTAGGACACTTACAGACCAATTGGACACGATTTTGGACACACTGACATGCTCACACACTCATTCGATATAATTAATACCAGTAGACACCAGTTTGACATATGTATTTGGGTTTTGTATGGGTGTGTGAGTTATTTTCCAGTTTTCTGAATCTCAGTCATATAGATGAGAGTGTGATATGAGTTGGTAGTTATTCCCAGGTTTTTGAGTGAACCTAGTGCATGGGGACAGTCCACATGTTTGTGAGTTAGGGGCTTGCATTCCCAGTTTACATGTGTTTATAAGTTTTCTGTCTTTTAGTTGTTCTTTAGTAATGTTTAGGTTCATATGCTTGGTTGTTGTATATGTAGATCTAAATATGTGTATATATATATATATATATATATATATATATATATATATATATATATATATATATATATATATATATATAATATATATATATTTATATAATATATATATATATATATATATATATATATATATTTTATATATATATATATATATATATATATATATATATATATATATATATATAATATATATATATATATATATATATATATATATATATATATATATATAAAATATATATATATATATATATATATATATATATATATATGAGTGTCTTATATATATTTTTATCAACTGTTAGTTTAGTTGGTTGTTGTGTTGACTTAACCCCCTTTGCTAACCCCCCCCCCCCCCCCCCCCCCCCCCCCCCCCCCATCACTTGATGCACTTAACTGCTCTCACATACACACCCTTCCATAAACCATTCCCTTTCTTCCCCTTTCCCTCTATATATATATATATATATATATATATATATATATATATATATATATATATATATAACCCCCTTTTTGTCAACCCCTTTATGCTCACACACACCCTTAACCCTTGGCTTAACCCTATCCCTCTACCATAGATCACTCACACACACATTGACCCCTGCACATACACTGTCTTATATATACCATACCTTCCCTTTCCTCTTCCATTATGTATAATCATGTATGAGTGTATGTAATTACGTTATATATGTAACCATGTATATATTTATGTAGATATATATTTGTACCTATATATATAGCATATTTATAGACTTTGTGGTATATAGTATATAGTATATAGTATATATGTATATAAAAAAAATATAGTATATATGTATATACTCATAGGCTAGTTAGACTAGGCTTTGTAAGGTATGTGTTGTATAGTGAGGTAACCTATACCTTGACCTAAAAATTGACTAGATAGGCCTAATATGACTTATAGACTTGAGTTTGACTAAATCCTATATTAATTGACTAGTTTGACTAGAGTTGACCTAGTTTGACTAGATTGTTGACCTTAGTTGACCAAGAGTTGACTTTGACCTAGATTGACTTTGAATCATGTAGAATGCATTATAAACTTCAAATATTACCTTTTTGCATACATCATAACCTGTGTGCTCTATTTAGGACTCAGACACCTCAGTTTAGACATCTATTTTCACAGTCACTCAGGATCTCAGGCAAGTACATGCTCTGATCAATTTTATACTTGCTAGAACTTATATTCATGCTTTAGATAAATTACTTGATATTGTTACGTTGTTATCACGGACTAGTACACTATGGATCTTGTTACGCGATGTTCTCCCCCTCGGGTTCATCAAATACATCTTGTTATGTGCTTTTCACGAACATCTTGTATTTCTTGTACACCCCTATTCATGTATACTCTTGTGTAATCTTGTACTCTCATGATCACATGAGTCTCATGGATAAAAACCTCTTGTACAGGTAACATAACTTGACTGGATCCTTGTGTATTGATTGGGGAGGGTAAGTAGGAAATGGTTATGTGATCAAATCCCATCTTGTATAAATCTTGTGAATGTCCATTATGCCCTCACATATAATGGAGTTATATTTTATTTTAACCTAACCTGTTTACATAACCATCTTGTGCTCTAAACATATATATTACTTACAATTCTTTTTTATATACAAACTGTCTCTTGTACTCAGATTTGTCTATTTACACTATTCTTATATATGGCTTACAGTTTTCAATATAGTTTACTTTACTACTTTTTATATATATTCTGTCATGATATGATCCTGTTTCAGTGTTATGTATTCGTTCATGTCCTGACTGGACCTGTTAAAAATATTACAGATGACACAGAGGAGTTCTGTCGTACTTATTATGGAGCAGGTCTACATGACACTTGTGAGCTGGACCCACAAGAGGATCTAGTTCTAGCTGAGGACATCATCCCCATTTCCTAGGCTAGATAGCTAGGCTTTATCTTATTTCTTTATGTCTTGTATTTGACATTTGAGTTGTATTATATTCTGGATGTTGTGATGATTGTGTCGTTTAGACACTTAGACTTATTTCCTTCTGTTTGTATGTTCTCTTTTGAGATTTCATATCTATCATATCGTGCTATTTCTACCTTAGAATTGTCATTGAGATGTACCTTCTGTATTGTCCTCCGATTGTAGAGTATATCTTATACAATTATATTTATACTGTGTTAGATGTATGTGACCTAGGACAATATTCTTCTGCTGACACAACAGCGTAGGCTGGACGTACCCACTTCTCGTACCCCTATACTGGATGCGGATCGTGACAAATCGAATATTTTATTTAATGGTCATGTTATAATTATAAAAGGGAATATTGGTACAAAATATTTTGTTCAAATATTTTAGGAAATATTTTGGGACTTTAGGAACTTTTTTATATATTTCTTGAGATTTTTAGTACCTATGTGTGTGTGTGTATAAATAAATAAATAAATATATATATATATATTATATAAAAGAAAAACTCATTTCGTTACTGTTCACCGAACAGTAACCATCAGCTGAACCCGACACCCCCCCTTTCTTCCTTTCCGCGAATAAAAGGATTAGCGGATATATTGAGATTTGAATCTCAATCAAATCTTATTAAAGTTTTATTAAATTTTGCTGATTCCTTCGTAATCCCAATCACTTCCACATAAAGCCAAATCCAAATTTTATACAAATCCCAATCGACCAAGAACTCGAAGAGGAGCCGCCTATATAGAACCCACATTGCCGAGTAGGTTTTCTTCCTCTGCATCCAACGAAACACCTCTAAAACCCCACGCCATTGAAGCCTACAACCCCCCCAAAAGCCTACGTGTCTCCCCGACCCCCTGACACCGACGTAGATCGCCATCAATCGCTGGAGAAGTCGCCTCGAACTTCCGGACAGAGAACCTTCTATTACACGTGCCAAAATTGAAATAGAGGTACCTGATTTTGCTACGATTTTTTTCCATCTATTTAATCGATTCGTGATCCTTAAATTCATACTAGAAGCCTACATGACCCTCTCCAAACCCTACCAATTAGATTCGATAATAGTTAACCAGGTTGCCCACGAAATCGATGCGAAGTTGAGAGAAACCTGTCTAAAAACAGAGCAATAAAACAGTCAACCTACCCGAATTGGAAGCCTAATTTCTATTCGGGTAGTAGTTTTTTAGAAAACTATTAGAAGACAGTTTTAGACAACATATACATGATTACAACCCCTTTGGTAGATTCTGAGTTTGTAAAGTTTGTGCTAAGTTATTTGATTCTAAAAATCAAGAAAAATTGGTTTTCGAAAACTAAAAATTTGTAAAAACTTTTCGATACGGCGTGCATTCTGACAAACCGGACGACGTGGTCGCAACCAATAAGCATCGAAAGATGTGTATGAAAGTTGTCGATGTGTGGGATACGATAAAACTCAATTTCGTTGTGCGTGCGCGACGAAATCCAGGCATATTGGTAAAATACTCCGTATCGACCCCTTTGCAAACTAGGCCATAACATCATGTATGTTCGTCATCTCGAGACGAAACTTGCGCCAACAGGACCGTATCATTTTTTTGGTCCTGTATGCCAAGTTTGGTCTGATTCTGAGAAGGTCACCCGGAATGCCCTTTTTGGCGGGCCTACGGCCCGATCTCACAGACGAATTTGTGTACGGCCCATCGGAATCTAATTTTTAATATACGGTTGGGTTCGTATCGTCAAACCGGATCCATAGACGTATAGTTTGACAACTTTAGAGACCGTAGGTACTGTCACGCTTTTCGATGCAAAATGGGTCCAACAACGGATATCATTTTTGACCCGAAATTACGATTTCCCTCCTGTGTCCAAAATTGGACTTTTCGGCAGGCATTTTTAGATTTAAATTTTGTACCAAAAACTTTCTTGATGTTTATTTCAGCATTCGAAGTCGTTTGCGGGATCTGACTTTTCATTGCTAACGATCCGACCACTAGGCTTTGCTATTTCTGCGCACCACCCTCAGGCAAGATCCTTTGTCATTATACTCTGTTATTTTTTACCACTTTATTTTTGTTATTTTATTTAGTTTATTCTTATACTACATGTTTCTATCATACTGTGCGTCCAAGTCATACTTGGGTGCAAGCGACTGCATCAGTCGTTTTACTGTTTATTTCTTTTCTGCATTGACTTAGTAGTAGTTGACCACCCATTGAAATGAGGTATTGGTATATCTCATATGGTCTTGAAACATGCTTTATCATGAGTTATGAGTCACATGTAGGACACAGACTCGCGTAGTCGGCTGGCCACCGATACGTATGGGACGTACGACGGTTAGGAATAAATGCCAATAAAATTGCATGTTTAGTAGAATTGGTAGTTATTAGAGATTCATATAAGTCATGGAGATGACAATACTAGACATTGGGTGGGGAGAACAATACCTTGACGTATGCCACTTTTGTACTTCCTTGATTACCCTGTAAGCTCCGCCAAAGACACAGGTTATTGATGCCATCTGACGTTCGCTGAGCGTTATGGATGTACCCCTATATTGATCTGACGTTCTCGGAGCATTACAGACGTAGGCCACTGGTACCCGATATGGGAACCAAGCCAATCCCATTATAGCTAGAAGGCCCTTGCATCGAAGGTTTGTTCTTATTTGCATATTCACTGTAGAATGGTTAAGTACCCTATTGTATGCATCTTTTTTTATATATCACACTATATGGCATGTTATTTTCTTGTATTTTGTTACTTTCCGCTGAGGACCTGGTGAATTCTCCAGGTGTGTACTTTTGTGACCTTTCGCACGTGTTCTAGCCAAGGCCGTAATTTTCTCCATTCTTTCAAAGATGATTGCTCTTGGGTCGTCTTGCTACTTTTTACTAACTTCTTTCATTGTATATTTTTCTCATTTAAAATAGTTGGTAGTAGATTTTTCTCTACCCAATGACTTGTATAAAAGACAATTCAATGTTGATTTATGACATCATTATTTTTATTTTGTGGATGAGATTAGTTATCTTGGTTTTACTGTATTTACAGCTTACGTATATTTATTATACGGCTGACATGTCTACGTACCTAGTCCTACGTATTTCAGAACTGGGGCGTTAACCTTGTGGCAGTAGTAGCACACATCAAACTCCCGATGACGCTTAGATACTCCAGCTGCCTGACGCTTTTTCTCGAATAAGGCTTCAGCTTCAGATCACACCTGTAAGGCGTATCGATCGCTGGAAGATCCTGATACCCGTAATGTATGATCATCTTCTCAATATAATGAGACTGTGACAGCGCCAGTCCAATGTCTGTCCGGATTATCTTGATCCACAAGATCACATCAAATTCCTCCAAGTCCTTCATACTGAACTTGGTCGAGATTAACTTCTTTGTCTCCGTGACACAACCCATATCTGTACCTAGGATCAACATATTGTCCACATACAGACAGACGATTACAACTCTTTCATCAGCAAAATTCGTGTAAACACACTTGTCCGTCTTTCTGACACTGTAGCCATTTGACCTTAAGATATTGTCAAACTTATCATGCCACATTTTGGGAGCTTGTTTAAGACCTTACAAGGATTTCACCAACTTGTAGACTATCTTCAAGACCCTTGACGACAAATCCCTTTGGCTGTTGCATATAAATCTCTTCGGTTAGCTCGCCATTCAAGAAAGGTATTTTTACATCCATTTATTGTATCACCAACTTATGTATTGCTGTGAGAGCAATTAACACTCTTATGGTGGTCATCCGGGCTACTGGAGCATATGTGTCGAAGTAGTCGATCCCCTGCTTCTGAGAAAACCCCTTGGCTGCTAACCTAGCCTTGAACTTGTCAATAGTTCCATCTGCTTTCATCTTCTTATTGAAGATCCATTTGCATTCGATGGGTTTTGCTCCTTCAAGAAGATCAACCAATACCCAAGTGTTATTAGAGGTGATTGAATCAATTTCATTGTCTATCGCCTCTTTCCAGGAAATAGCGTCTCTAGTCTTCATTGCCTCATCATAGGTAAGCGGATCTGCTTCCACATGATAGGTGGCAAAGTCATTTTCGAAGTCCTTCGGTCTCCTCACTCACTTAGTTGACGTCTCAGCAAGTTCTTGTAAGCCCCAATCTATTTTATTTTATTTTATTTATTATCTGTTAATTATTATTGATTAAACCCCATTTTAAATTAGCCACTTGGCTATCCTTTTTAAACACAAGTATATATGCATATATATATATATATATATATATATATATATATATATATATATATATATATATATATATATAAGGAAGAAGTGGTTTATTGCAAACGATTGTTTTTCAGCGACCTTATTGTAAAAGTTTTAAATTCAAACCTTACAAACACTCGAAGGAGCTGCACTCCTAATCAAAACCAGATTCGGATCACTCCTAAATCAATAGATAAGATCTATTTGGATTCAAATTATTTGAATCCCTCTGAACCTATTCCAATCACATACAAGCCTCCATATATAAATATATATGATGGGTTCTTCTGCGTTTCTCTTGCAACCCTAGCAAAATCCTCCCTTGCCCCTGTCACAAGTTCGAACAGAGTAGTAGAATTTGGAGTTGAGGCTGTATACTGGTAAGTCATTCATCTCTCTTAATATAATGTTCTAATTTTGTAGGATTTCCTTGGGTGATGGGTAAGTGTTAGGTGTAATTCCTCAATAGAAGCACAAGGATGAAATCCTGACACAGACAAGAAGGGGGTAATGTGGTTCGTATGATTAATGGGATAGGAAGGTCTAGCAAAGAGCATGCCACAACATTGCTTATTGGGCAATGTCAAGCCTGTCTCACCTATTTGCTGATAGCCTATGGGCAGGCATGTACCTATTAGGGGAGTGTACAGGTGCCTCATATAAACCATGGAGCCTGTTACATCCTAAAACTTGATGATACATGGCCTGTACCAGTAATCCCATACCAGTTTGGGTGAGTTGTGTTAGCAGATGGCCAGCTAAACCTGGGTATAGGCCTAGGCAACAGTATAAGAATCCTTGGGGGCTAAGGGACATGCCAATAAACAATATAGGGATATCATTAGGTCACCTAGTAATTAACTAGAGTCTTTGACATCAAAGAGAACACCAGATTACCAGTTAGACTAATGAGAGTTGTGAAACAACAGGTAAACACCAACCTGTAATCTACTGGTTACTCCACTAGTCCAACCTTATGTATCTACACCAGGAACTATCTCATCAAGATGGGATGATAACTGTTTGAGAATTTCCTATGTCTCCACTGTATAAGTAGGGGATCTCATAGCAGATGATTCAATATCTGGTGGATTAGACAGGGTATTTTCACTTTGGTGACTGATTCACCAGTTAAGAGAACAAAAAATCTATGGAAAGTCCAGCCAGGAAATTATGGTACATGATATTACTGTAGCATGACAGATATCAGGGTCATTTGACTCTTGAGACATCACATGTTGACAATATCAGACTTGATCCTGGTACAAACTGTAGAAGGGGATGTCATGTAAGAAAAACCAATATACACTAGCTATTGACCTGTACACCTGGGTAGCCTAGTAAACCAAGTCCTTAGGGTCACACCTATACTCTCCCCCTACTGCCAGGTTCCTGTTTGGGACTAATGGCTCAAGCCAGTACGCCAGGTCATGTGTGCTGGATACATTGGAAGCATTAATTACCTTATGTAAACTCCTAAACTCGTGTGCTTGGCAACCCAAAATAGGGCAGGTAGTGATGTAGGACTGACCCTGGGTAAACAATGAAACCTGATACTTGTACCCATAGCAGATGCTGCAAAACCAAGCCCAGGGGTCTGTTCTTCCCTACCCGAGTTCATGAACCCCAAATCAAGGATATTGCTAAGTATCTAGATATTTAGTAGACTATTAAGTGGTTACACTTTTAAGCATACATGAAGGATGAGGGTTTAATGCTTGTACCAGAAAACTATGGTTGTAGGGCTTTCCTTACACCAACTAAGAAGAGACCAGCTGCATCCTTGTCCAGTTACATGGTGGCTGGTATCAGGAGTCTTGGGTACACAGTACTAAGGTGGCCCAGGTAGGGTAGTCACATGGGTATCCATGTAGAGTACCAGGATTTCAAGGGTATAGGTAATGTGACAACTATGGCAAGGAAGGGTATCCTAGGATGAACTTACCAATAGAAAGTCATGTAGGTTTGACCCCAAGATGCACAATAAGCCAGTACAAAGGGGTTGGGCAATAGACAGTAGTAATCCTATTCTAAATAGACTCATTGTATTCTGATGTGTTGATACCATTGCTTTACAATTAGGTCTGAGGGATCTCGATTCAGAGTCTGACCCGTGCCAGCAGCTCAGGACGCCAGGCGAGTACAGTTTATTGTCTGCATTTCGATATTAATCTTCACTATATTTCATTGATTGGCCATTGGTTATGTGATTTTTATATTCTATTATAAATTGTCGAGTCGGGAATGAGAAGTACCAAGGATGTGTGATCCGACCGTAGACAGTGTTTATTTTCATGCAGTAGACCTCATAGACAGTGTTTATTTTCATGCAGTAGACCTCGTAGACAGTGTTTATTTTCTGCAAGTAGACCTCGTAGACATTGTTTATTTTCAGCAAGTAGACCTCATAGACATTGTTTATTTTCTGCAAGTAGACCTCGTAGACATTGTTTATTTTCGTACAAGTAGACCTCGTAGACCTCGCGGTGTAGTGTCCCAGACTGATCATATATCAAAGGTACTTCTAACGGTGGGGAAAGCATATTTGTCTATTTATTTACTATTGATTTTTTGTCTTTTCTTACGGCTTTACTGTTTATTTTCAAAACTCATGATTGATGTCTAACCTTTGTTTTATAGTCATTTTCATTTATTGAAATTGTATTCAGTGAATTGTGCTCGTTTTATTCCTGACTGGAAACTAATATTTTTTAGGTTAGCCGTGGATTCACTTAGCATGGGGAGTTTAGGTGTACAGGCAGACGAAAAGCCTAGAGACTAGCTAGATAGTTGAGTTGTAGTCATTCTATAATTGTACAAGTTTATGTTTTCTGCAAATGTAAAACTTGTGATTATTGTAAAGTTAAATTATTTTGTGAATGAGCATTGTGTTATTTAATTTGATCATCATGGCCGTGACAGCGTTTCTACCGTCGACACTGCGGCGTAGGCTGGCTTGGACACGTCTCATATCCGTTTAAAAAAAGGGTGCGGGTCGTGACAGTTCTGGTTCAACAGTTGTTTCAACTTCTTCCTAGACTACGTTCTCATTGAAAACTTCAATTACATGCGCACCCTCATTATTCTCCGAAATATTCGCAAGAACAATATTCTTGTGCCTTGCTAATTTATCTTCAAAATATTCTACATCGCAAGAGTCAATGATATGGTTTGATTCTATATCAAGAAATCTTCGAGCATCACTCTTCTCGACATAACCCAAGAAGATCATCTTCGTAGTCCTTGTCTCGAGCTTTTGAATATTCAGATCTGGGAACTTTACATATGCCAGACACCCCCACACTCGAATGACATCCAAGTTAGGTCTGACTTTGAACCAAAGTTTATGAGGAGTGACGTCCGAAGTTGCATGCGGCACTCTATTCAGAATAAAAATGGTCGTCAATACAGATTCTTCCTAGTAGCATTTTGGAAGACTCGCAGTCAACAACTTTGAGTTTATCATTTTTGTCAACGTTCTGTTCTTTCTTTCTGCTACTCCGTTAGATAGAGGAGAATACGGAGTAGTAGTCTCGTTGATGATTCCATCTTCTTTGCAGAACGATGCCAATTTAAGAGACCGATGCTCTCTGCCTCGATCACTTCTTATTCTCTTGAGTTGTTATCCAGTTTGCCATTCAGCTTCGGCCCTGAACTCTTTGAATTTCTTGAACGCTTCTTCTTTAGTTTTAAGTAAGTATACGAATGCGTATTTTGAGAAGTCATCGATGAAGGTTATGAAATACTTTATCCCGATTTTTGTATAGAATTATTTGAAGTCACAGATATCAGAGTGTACAAACTCCAGAAGATCTGTGCTTCGATTAACCCGATGAAAGGGTTTCCTTGTGATCTCCGTCCAAGCACACACTTCACATTTCTTTACCTTATCCCCACATTTGGAGATAAGTCCTAAACTAGACATTTTGTTTATTCTTTTACAATGAACATGTCCTAGTCTATTATGCCACAACTCAAGAGAATAACCAAAATGAGTGATTGCATTAATTACATTTGACTGATTTACAAATTGAATTTTAAACATTCCTTCGATATAAAATGTTTTTCCAAAGTATGTTCCTTTTATGGACATCACCATTTGGCCAGTACTGATGTTCATCCTTAGGCCTGCGTCACAGAGTAGGCCTCTAGAGATCAGGTTCTTTGTGATAGCTGGTACATGCTTTACATCTTGAAGTGTCAGAGACTTCCTTGAAGTCAGCTTCAACACCACCGTCTCGATCTTTTGTACTTCAGCTTGTGCTTGGTTCGCCACCAAAACAACTTCAGAAGTTGGTATGTATGTGGTGAACTATTCCTTGCTTGAGCAGACATGGCAGATGGCACCAGTGTCTACCCACCAGTCAGAGTCAGCCCCCACCGCAGTAACCTGAGCAATCATGGCAATAACGTCAGTGATTATTAAAACCTTGCTAGGCTCACCTTGCTCTGATTGCTTGGGTTTGGCTCTACATTCACTCTTATAGTGGCCCTTCTTGCCACAGTTGAAGAAAGTCGCTTTAGAATTTGGCTTCTATTGCTTGAAAGAAGGCCCCTTTACTTTCAGATTATTGAGGTCCTTCTTCTTACTGTGGAAAGCCGCCTGCTTTCCCTTGGATTCCTTGGTGTGGACCAAATTGGCGTTAGCCATTTGTTTGGATAGAGTGTCCACCTTCAGTTGAGCCCTCATCTGGTCCTCAACGTAAATTTCTTGCAGGAGATCATCCAGATCTCTAATTTCTTCCTATGTATGTTCCTATAGAATTTGCTCCATCCAGCGGGGAGCTTAGAGACGATCCCCCTAACAACAAACTTTTCGTTGAGGGGCATCCCCTCGTCTTCTAATTTCTGACGCAGCTTCAGGAATTCCTTCACCAAAGGTAGCATCATCTTTTCGTCTTCAAAGAGCTACTTGTGATATTTTTCAACGATAAATATGTTGCTCCTGTTTTTGTCATCTTCATACAATTTCTCCAGAGACTCCCATATCTTTCTGGTAATAGTCTTCTTAGATTAAGATTCTGCTAGGGAGTCCTCCATGGAATTAAGGATTAGAAGCCTACAGAGACTATTTTCCTTTCTCCATTTGGTCTGATTTTTAGTAGCAGCAGTAATTGCGGCTGCAGACCCAGTTTCTGGAACATTTGGTTCTTCCTCAGTTAGCATGTGGTCAACTTTCGCAAGTTGAAGATTAAGGCTAACCTTTCTATTCCAGATTAGGTAGTGCTCTCTATCGAATTTCTTTAACTTGTTAAAGTTGGAATTGATGAGAGCAGCACGAGAGTTTTCCATCTTATAAAATCAAGCTTTGAGATTGTTACTGCCGAGGGTGTGATTTTTCGATAGAAAAACTGATTTTGCTGTAGTACTTCGAGGAAGGTGCACAAAAGAGATCATAGAGGATTCTGTTAGACGAAATCTAATGTATCACTTCGAAGAAGGCACAAAAGAATTCGTAGCAGCAGCAGTGAAAGTTCACTAACATTTTTTGATTAGATAAAAAATGCTCTCGTTCAGAACGAGATAAAAGTGGATAAGCAGTAGAAGAAATAGACGAAATAAAAGGAAGTCCTGCTGGGGTGACGGATCACCGGAGCTCAAGCTTGATACGCCCCAGGAACTGCTTCTAGGAACCAGCAAGTTCAAAATAGAACCTATGGAACACTATGCTCTTCTGACTCCTCGGATGGCGCAGACTCCCTTTGTTTCTCTTCTCTGAACTTTGAAATTTTGTAAGGAAATTGTTCTAAAAATACTGAGTGTCAGAGAGGGAGAGAAACATTTATAGTGCCAGTACAGTAACCGTCTAGTCTACAAAACGCTCGGGAAGTGCCCGTGAAAAGAGGAACAGTTACATAACTATTCAGATCATAGACTGACACGATTGTGCTAAAAGGCGCACAGCGTACGCCATCCTTGCCAATTGCGCACATCGCACAATTTCGTCTCAATCGCACACATCACGCAGCCGCTGCACCAACTGTGCATACGCGCTTAACTCGCACACACGCACCGATTGTGCCAACTACGCACATGCGCACAACGCGCACTGTACGTCCTACACGTAAACTGCGCATGAACTGGCTGTGCGATCGGCTGCATAGGGCTCGCACAATGAGCGTAACTAAGTACACTATGCACCTAGCGACGATGTGACGTGCTAAGTGCAAAGTGCGCCAACTAAATGCCACATTATGCCTCATAAGCCCGAGTCCGAGTCGCTAAGCCCTACGGGGCTTAGCTCCAAAAGAAATTAATTCCAAGAGCAAAAAGCATTAATGCTTTAATATGAAGTCTTATCCTTCCCTCGTAATAAAATCACCCACATGGTTTCCTCCTTAGGGTTACCACCCCATGTCCATATCTCGACAACATACCAACTATATAGAGATACATGTCATGGTGCATTTTCGATGTGGAACTAAATACTAGGCATGTATTGAGAGCAAGCTCTTTCTACATGTCAAGGAAAAGCTCCAACAGATATCCTACTCTTGTAATAAATTTACGTGGTACAATGGCCAAGGAGGATGCTATCGTCAATAGTCCATACTGACATAGTGTTAGACTGTTAGTAAATCAGAAGGCTAATTCTAAGGGCACACCACATTTTGCTAGGGGCTAGTCCAATTTTTTCAAAAAATTTACAAATTTGCCATTAATTTTCTTTACTTGGGTCTAACCCACATAATAGTATAATACCAACTTTTCTTTTCTTTTCTTTTCTTTTCTTCTCTCCCTCTTCTCTACCAACATTTTTAGGTCATATTAAACCCTACCCTCAATTTTTGCCTAACCTATATTTTGAAAATTATGGTAGAAATTAGTAATAGTTTCATCGACTTTTACCGCCATTTGGTATGTCATCGAATTAATATATATTTAGAGTTTCAAACATTAATTTCACATATAAATATTATGTGTTTAATTTAGGAAAAATAAACATGGAAGAACCCAGGTCATCAAATGTAGTATACTCTTGTCCCACTACGTCCGAAGAATACGTCGATGCTTCGGAAGAACTCTTGATAATTAAATTTTAACTCTTTGTCTGGTAAAAGTCGGATATGTAATACACAGGATTGCGGGACAGCTAACAGTCCAACAATGAAGTAGGACTGTCAAAGTGTTGATAGTCTAGTTGTAAAATAGGACTGTCAACAATGTGGCAGTCCTGAAGAAATAATGGACTGCCAAGTAGACTGCAGTCCTGTGTATTTTTTGGACTGTCACATTGACTTGAGTCCAATTTATTTGTATTATTTTTCACATTTGTGCAATTATTTAGTTTAATTAACTTTAAGTTCTATTGTAGGGCTTATCATCTTCCGAGATTGTGGTACCTCCTCCAATTGCCGTTGATGTAGGCAATTTATTCTCGACCGATATTTGGTTTGAATCAAGTTAAGAAGCATTACATTGGTGCCGAGAAGTTGGATGAAAATAATTAGTTCTTGTGATATCTAGATCGGTCCAAAACCGCCGGGCCGATAAACTGTGGTGGTTGGATGTGAAAGAGATGGTGTGTTCAGAAGCCATAAGAAATATACAGTTCTCCAAAGAAAAGTTTCAAGAAGAAATATTGGTACAAGGAAATGTGGTTGTCCATTCAAGATTCATATTAGAAACATCGAAGATGCTAAGTGGACAGTCAAAGTCAAGAATGGAATCCACAACCATGTACTTGTCGAAACACTTGTGGGTCATCCGTATGTCTGACGGTTGAACAATATGGAGAAGAAGATAGTCGAAGACTTGTCCACTTTCAGAGTTGCACCGAGACAAATAAATTTCATCATACGACATGAAGAAAAAGAACAAGTCAACAATGAAGTCAATTTACAATCCCCTATCTTCTTCGAACACCATTCGACGAAATCAAGATGGCTATGCAAGAAGTATTGAAGTTGTTTGCTGATAATCATTATGTTGAGTACCATAGAAGACATCCCCATAGTAATGAGGTCATTTCACTATTTTTGGCTCATCCCGATTACACATTTAGCTAGGTCCTTCGCCGATGTGTTAGTTCTTGATTACACGTACAAGACTAATAAGTTCAAGATGCCTCTCTTTTATGTTTTTGGCTTCAGCTATACGTGGAAATATTTTCAGTTGCTTTTTGCTTTATGAAGAGTGAGAAACTTGAAGACACACATGGGCGTTGGAGAAACTTAAAACACTTTACACCGGTCATAGAGAGCCGTCTGTTCTTGTTACCGACAGAGAATATGCCCTAATTAATGCTATACACATTATGTTTCCTCAAGCGGATACATTGCTATACACTTGGCATGTCAACCGTAATATCTAATCCTAAGTAGTTGAAGTTCGGAAGGTGGATGGTAAACTTGACATAGAAAATTTTGAAGAATTCTACAATGATTTGAATTATATGGCGAGCCTGTACGAAAGACAGTTACGATGTCGCATGGTACTTGTTCAAGAAAAAGTGGGAGGCAAGGGAGCCGGCATGCATTTCTTACATCAAAGATACATGGCTTGAACCGTACAAAGAACATTTTGTCTTAGCATGGATGAATGTGGTGAAGCATTATAGCATGACAACTACCAACCGTGTCGAAGGAGCACACTCAATTTAAAACAACATCTAAGGTCATCTCTCGACCACTTTGTCTCGTTTGGCAAGCTATACATTTAATGGTAGACCGGACAGTTAACATAATTAAGGTATCATTTGAATGTGCTTAAATATTGTCATGCATGAGCATAGAAAGGAAGCCCTCTGGATGCTTTAATGCATGTGATATCTCACAAGGCATTGTCATTACTATTTGAGGAGATTGATTGGTCAAAGAATGTCGGGTTTGATCCCGAGGTTTGTGTCATACTCACTTCTTCTAATTATGGGTATTTTAGTCATTGTGTATTATTTGAATTTATTTAAATTATTAATTAAATTGATTGTTGTGTAGTTTGGATTGGTGTTTTGGTAGGACCAAGATGATATAACCTTAGTCAACCTTGATTAGAAGCCTAATAATGTAATTAGATTTATTATTGATTTTTTAGATTTTATTTAGAATTATTGTCTATTTTAAGAATCATTTAATTCAATTTTAGCT